>PVLD010004430.1:0-125320 GCA_004027595.1 Dinomys branickii
GAAATGCTTTGGATTATTCCTAATCCTGAAGGATCATTTCCTTCTCCCGAATAGAAGGCAGTTAAGTTGTAAACTGCATAATCTGCCATTACATTTTCATGCTGTCTTTGATTGGCTCTAGGTGTGTGAAGGGTGTGTACTTCCGCTCTAAGCACAAAATACCCTCCAAAATATATTTTTTATTTTGCAAAGCATGTACGGAGGTATGGCAGAGCTTCTAAATTTGGATTGATCTCTATATGACCAATGAGTACTGTGAGACCTTGAGAAAATAACTGCTCTGAGCTTGTTTTTTATTTATAAAATGGGAGTAATAACGGTATTTAGCTCATAGGGATTGCTAAGGTTTGAATGTCTCTTCTTCAAAATTCATGCTGAAATTTAATCACCATTGCACTAACACTGAGATGAGCTTTTGGGGAAGGGATTAAGTCATAAAGGTTTTACCCTCACAGATGGAGCAGCACAGCAGTAATGTTCTCACTAAATGCCAAGGGTAAGCACCTCGGCCTTGGACTTCCTAGGCTCCAAAGCTGTAAGAAATAAATTGCTATTGTTGATAAATTAGCTGTGCATGGTGTTTTGTGGTCACAGCACAAATGGACTAACAGAGGAAATTATGATAACTCAACAAGACTCTTTTAAGAAATTTGGCAATGTCTGGCCCATAACAAGCAATCCATACACTCAAACTATTTTTCACTAATACTTTTTTCTATTGAAAATACTTTAGGGCAGAAAATAAACATAGTTTTAGAATGCAGCATGCAAGTTTGGAGGCTGAAGAGAAGGAAGTGAGGCGTATTTTTATAGGCATTGGTCTTTAGGCAAAATGTAAAAGGACATAGGATACAAGTTTTTTAAGAACAAGGATTAAGCATTTTCAATTACGAGATGCCAGCATCTGTCTACAGCACTTGACGCATATGAGACACTTATTTAATATATGCAAAATTTATTAATGAATGAGTGGGCCATGGTATAAAAATCCAGACACCCTGCTTTGTCTTCCAGAGGAAAGAGCACTCCTGCTGACTGTAAATCCGGCTGTCGAGGCGCGGAAGATCGGTCACTGTCCCCAATTCTAAACTTCTGGGTGATGGATCTGTTCAGATCTGGCAAAATGCTCTCCTCTTGCCCCTCACAAATCCCTTCCATGCAGTCTACTTGCAAAGCACGGAGGTAAACGCTCCCTGTATGTATCTCAAATGGACTAATTCTCACTATCTCGGATTCTTTTAATGTTCTCAAGTCTCAGTACCGCTCCTGCTGAGCGTGGAAGTGCTCCATATAAGAACCCTGGGTTTATCGCATCTGGGCCTAGGTTTTTAATGTGCTAACCACCTGGAGTCCTTGGCAATCATCTCACAGAACGGATCCCTGGGCCACACCTCCTTCTTAAAGAGTAGGCGCGACTGACAGCCATTCCTGTTTAGAATCCCCGGGGACAGCAGGACTCCACGCTCAGGCTCCAGCAGCCAGCCCTTCCCCCGGCGGCTCCCGGAACCGCCCTCTGCTCTCTTCCCCTTCTCCGCTCTCCGCACTCCCTCCACTCAGCAAAAAGACGCCTGGATCCCCGGGCAGCGGGAGTCCGTGCGAGGTTTCTAGGAGCTCTGTGGTCCGCCTCCTTTGGTTCCCACGCTGCACGCTCCGATGCTGCATAGCCTGGGTCCTGGGTTCGCTTACGGGAAGACTAAGCGGATGAACTGTGCAGGTGAACCGTGTCCTTCGGCTGCCTCCTTCCTCCACTTACCCGCCCTCTGTGCGGTTATTAGGCGGAGGCCCCCGCTGAGATGGCTGCTAAAGATCAAAACACTTAAAAGTGCCCAAAAATTTTAAAAATAAAAACCCCTGCGGTTCACGTGTGTGTGTGTGTGTGTGTGTGTGTGTGTGTGTGTCCATCCGCATTTGTGCAAAATCTCCCCGCGCCACAGTTCGGAATCGGGACAAGGGCGTGGAGAAATCCGAGATCTTTCCAGGGATCCCCCTTACTCTACCCTCCTCTTCTGCAGCACCCCGGAAAAGGGAGGTTTGGCAAAGCCCTGCTGCAGCCGTAGGCGCACACAGAGCTGGATCGGATGCAGTCTTTCTTGCCCCTTTGCTCCTCGCCCTCCTAGGCGAACAGTCCCGAGCGCAGGGTTTCCTCCCATTTCCCCGCATCCACACTGCAGCGGGGTCCAAGTCCTTCCCTGGCTTCGGACCGGCCGCCTCACCGCGAGAGCTTCGGCGGACTCGCAGGCTCCGGCGCGGCCGGGCGGTAGGTGGTGCTCGTGCCGCCCCCTTCTTCCCCGGGGGCGGAGGAGAGCTGCGCGCCGGGCTGGTGCGCGCGCGCGGGCTTGCTGGGGAAATCGCCTTCCCTGGAAGCAGCTGAGTGTCTCTAGCAGAGAGTATCCTGAACACCAACGAAAGCCTCCAAAGCACTAGAACCTCCCTAAAGAAAAACAGTACGAGGGGGACAAAAAGGGCAAAACAAGAAGGGAAACCCGTTCCCCGAAGGCCCGGGTTTCCTGCAGTCTCGGATCCTCCCGGAACTGGGCAGAAGCGCAGTTGGCAGCCTCCGGCCCCGGACTTAGACGTCTTTCCCACCTTTGGGGAGGGGCGCGGTGAGGGACCAGCGGGCAAGAGTTGCAACTGCTCTGGGAACCTGCAGAGAGAACTCTAGGGTAAGTAGTGTTCTTGCTCTGGAGCAGAAGGCGGGGAAGGAGGGAAGGGAGCAGGAGAGGGAAGGAAGGGAGAGGGCAGGGAATGAAGTATGCAGAAAAAAAAAAAATCCCCAATATTCCGCAGGGAGAGAGAACCCGGCACAGCACTCCAGGACGAGTCCCGCCTGGGTCTCCCGCTCGGAGCCGGCAGGCGCCAAGTTCTTTCTAAAGAGCTGAGAAACTCAGAGACCCTGCAGGGCAGCACAGGCGGGCGGGCGGGCGGGGCGCAGCGCGCAGCCGGCCCCCGGGGGCTGGAGCCGAGGCTGCGGCCGCGGTGGCCTGAAGCGCAGACGCCCAGCTGTCTCCTCCTTCTTATGGCCGGGTTCAGCCTCTCCTCTCCTCCCCGGACTGCTGCCTCCGCCCCCGGGTGCGGGGCGGCCCGACTGACGCGGGGACTCCGGGCGGTGGCGGGGACACTCACCTGGCCGAGACCCCTCCTCCCCGTTGTCCGCCTCCTCGCCGTCCTCCTTCTCCGCCACCTTCTTCTCCTCCTCGTCCTCTGCCCCCTCCCCCCCCCCGCCCCACCTGCCCTCCTCCTCCTCTCGGCACCGGGAAGCGTCGGCATCCGTAGGCGAGGAAATAACGACCCCTGCAGTTGCATTGCGGAAAATCTCGGCGGCGGCGGCGGCGCTAGTTGCCGGCGATGGAAGAGAGGCAACTGGGGGTTCTAGGAAGCCCAGGAAAATAGCCGAGGAGCAGAGAAGCGCGCGCACGACGTGGGGAACCCACTGGGCCCGCAGCGCGCCCCAGCCCCCGGCGCCCGCGGTTGTGCTGGGAGTCCCGGACGCGCGGCCGGAGCCCGGCTCGCAGCGAAGGCGGCGCGCGCGGACTAGGGAAGCAGGGGGGGTCGGCAGAGGCTGCCGCGGCCGGCGGTTCCAGACCATAATCCCTGCCTCTCTCTCTGTGTCTCCCTGCCTGCTGTGTCCGCTCCTTCCCCGCCCCCGGAAGCAGGAGGAGACCGACCCCGAGCGGAGCAGCCACCCTCCGACCATGCCCCGGTGAGGGGGGCGGACTTCGAGGGCAACTTGTCGCGGACAGCCGGGGCTGAGCCTGCGAGCTGCGAGCTGCCGGTGCCCGGAACTGCACGGCGCGGCCCGGCGGGGGGCTATCGTCTATGTCTTCTTGGGGCGCCAGACGGATCGGGGTCTCGTTTTTGCAGAAAGAGTCCGGCGCTGGTGGCTTCAGGTGGCTGCCACCGCTGCTAGCGTTTCCACCTTTGGTGCGAGGAGCAGAGACGCGCGAGTGGGGAGACCTCGGAGACAGCGAGGCATCGGACATGTGTCAGCACATCTGGGGCGCACATCCTTCCAGCCCGAGGGGAGATTTGCCGGAACAATTCAAACTGCGATATTGATCTTGGGGGTGACTGTCCCTGGCCGGCTGTCGGGTGGGAGTGCGAGTGTGCGCTCGCTGGGAGTGTGTGCGTGTGTGCATGTGTGTGTGCCGCGTGGGGCTCCCCCGTCCCCCCCCCCCGTTTTCCCGTCGAGTGATGCACTTGGAATGAGAATCAGAGGATGGAAATAGTCTGGGAGGTGCTTTTTCTTCTTCAAGCCAATTTCATCGTCTGCTTATCAGGTACGGGACGAGCCGGAGACATGGGCGGGTTTGGATTATATTGTGGTATTTGGAATGTCTGGGGTTTTCTCGTGTAAACGTGGGGCGGGGAAGAATGGGGGCAGACCCTTTTGGTGCTGAGGGTTTGCACTTTTCAGACTCAAAAATCTTTTAAAGCCCAAGTGTGTGTGTGTGTGTGTGTGTGTGTGTGTGTGCGTGCGTGTGTCCGTGCGCGTGTGCGCGCGCGAGCGTGTCCATAGTGGGGGGTAGGATCTGTGTAGAGTCCGGGAAGGGAGAAGCGATGGAAATGGAGAGAGGCAAATGGGTGATTTTCCGCTCCTTTCTTGGCTGAGAACTCTGGCGCCGAAATCTGAACACTTGGCAGCCCCCACCTCCATCCCCTGGCTTTCAGAGTTCCCACACTCGTTGATTCCTGGCTGGCAAAATGGATGCAGAGCCCTGCCCTGGTATCTGTGCCCTGGTATCTATGCACTTTCAAGAGACTGCGGGGACGATGCGGGATTGGTGTGTCGGGTTTGTCTCCATCCCACAGAGACCAGAAAGATGTGAAAGTCCTCTTTGCCTTCCCCTAGACATTTGGGTTGCGATATTTGAAACCTGAGGGCACGCCCCTCTCCTCCTCAAATAAAAGGGGGGAAAAGCGTTCTCAAATAAAAGAGAGAAGAAAAAAACACCTGAAATAACACAGGATCACAAATACCACTTTAGATCTTGATCACTCTTAATTCCCAGTAGCAAGCATGTGCTGGATCAGATCCTGATCTCAAGCTTCTTGTGCCAGCCTGGGGTTTGGGAAGCAAAGGAGAACCCAGGGCATCGAGGTGGATGAGGCCAGGCTTGTGTACGCCTGCGTGTGGGTTGGGAAGAATTCTCATTTCTGAGCAGTGTCTGTTGGTGCAGGAAATTGGGGGTGGGAGGGAGCTATGAGGAGCCCTAGGACCAGCAGTATTCCCCGGCTCCTGGCTCCTCCCATTGACCAGCACCCACTCCATCTCCCTGCCCACCTGGCATTTAAGCACCCAAGGGAAGCCTATTTGCACTGCCTGCATTCCCTCTGCAGAACTGGGGACTGAGTCAAGTTCCCGTGAAGTCACTGTAAGAGGCCAGCAGGATCCTTGTCCCCCGGAGCAGATGCAATTGAACATCATTGGGGTGCAAGGACAGTTCTAACAACCTCCACCCCATGGAGACAGATCTGATTCTGGATATTACAAAACCCTTTCTCAGCCCTGACTGTGGACCCAGTTCCAAATGTCACTATTTAGTTTCACTTCTGTCCTCTTAAGCAGGGATGGGAATCTGTTATCTGAAAGGGTCCTGTTTCAAACTTGGCCACCCTGCTACAAATGTGCCTTTGTGAGTTATGTTGCATAACTGAAAGAAAAGAAAGTGTCCCGGGGTCGCCCCAAATCCTCTGGCAGGAGCTCTCTTACTCTATCCTACATTTATGAATCGAAAATCTCAGGTGACTTGCAAGGGTTCCCAGCAGTCGTCTGTTCAGGGCTGGTCTTGGGGGCATCTCATGAGGCCACATTTCACATTTTTCTCTTCTTTATATCTATTTCAAACTCTTCCTCTTTTCCCAGAATATTTCTCTAATTATAAAACAACCTTTATCTGCCCTCCCCCAGCGTCATAAATAATTTCCAAATCAGACAAACCATCTATATCCCTTTTAGGATCCCCAAAGAGGTAAAATTCTCAGAGGTTCTGGATTTCTCCCAGCAGCCTCTTTGTCCCCAGCCTTTACTCTGTATTTTGCCAGGCAATGCCATAAGGAAAGAAGCTAAGAATGAATCTGTTGTTAACCTCAGAAAGAGGCCTTAGTGGGATGCCTATCATAGCTGTATTTGATTTGGCATATTAGCCAATAAATTATTCAAATAGAAACATTAGGAGGGGATTATTTCCAACCCAGGAGGAGTGCTATGGAGTGTGTGGCCTTTCACATATATTTACTAAATAATCATCATTGCTATGTAATGAGGGGATAAAAGTGTAAGCAAAATTGCTAGCTATTAGCTAAACACAGAAAACTAGGTTAGCATTCCAAATGCCTAGTTAAGATCTGCATCAATTTGCACTTTATGAAGACATGTGGGCAAAGATGCAACATTATGCCTTCTATATTTACACATCCATAAACTTAACTTCAAAAGGCCATTCTTTCTCCATGCCCAAGGGGAACTTACAACAAGTCAGTGGGACTCCTGTATGCCACTATTGTGATTAGGAACAAAATCAAGGCCCACAGTTGCCACACTCTGGGGGGGCTTGGACATCTTTCTCTGCTGCTTTGACAGCCTTAGGATGTACACGAATACATGACCCTAAGAGTGAGCAGTTATACATCAGGGGGAGTTTAGTGGGTCTTTCATTTCTGTTTCCATGATTTGCAGTTTTAATTTACTCAGACCAGGCTCTACCAAAAGGAATATGACCCATGATCACAAAATCTCCTAAAATATAAACTTAAGAATAGAAATAAAAAACAAACTGCTTCCCTACCATCCTAAGATGAGTCTCCTGATTAGTAAAATGAACTCTCAGCCTTACTGAGTTGCCAGATATTGGTGATGGAGGCATTAGTAAGGTTGGCTTCATTACTGAGGAATACAAGGGTGAAAAAAGCCAGCAAGAAATCTGCAGCACATACATTTTGCTGAAGGAAAATGTTGGTAGTAGCTTTGGCCTATGAACACGTACTGACTCAATTTCATTTGTTGGCATCTGCTTCCAAGAACACCCCAGGGTTTTAGAGCTTAGGGATTTGGTAACCAAAGGATCTCACACCGCTTTTCATCCTAGCCCCCAAATTTAAAAGTATACCCAAGGAATTTTCTGTCTCTGCCTGTTTGGGTATATTGCTTGACGTTCAGATACCTGATCTTGGAATATTTGTTGGATCTGAATTAGTAATTTGGTTGGCAAATGTTGCTGGAGGTCTGAGTGGCGAGGGTTAGCTAGCTGCGGAATAAGTAGCTTGTGCATCTTCCACTGAAGAGATCACATCAATTTTGATGACTTAATGACAGTCCAGTGAAGCTGAAGAGGGAGTGCTGTGATCTGGGAGATCTGGCTCCACATTAAACTCAGATCTCATTTTACTGAAAATCTCAAGCAGCCAGGATCTGTGAAGAGACCCAAAAGGGGTGGGAGGGAGCGCACCAGAATTTTTCTCTGTGCTAGCAAGAGCGTGATTCTCTTCCTACAAAAGCAGCTCAGATCAGCAAGTGAACGCCCGGCAGCGTGAGAAGAGAATTTCCTGGTTAAAAGATAGCTGCCTAATGTAATTCCTACAATACATCCTACCTCCCTTCTTGTATAACTTCATTTCCTTTTTAGTTTATTCACGGTAATAGCAGCAATGAGGATTTTTAACTATATGATATTTTCACACGTTTGAAATACATTGCAGATTTTTAACTTTATTCTTAGAATTGGTGGGGCAATTTTATAGCTGAGGTGACCAAAGCTGACAAATGTTTCTCCTAGCGATCCTTTATGTTTGAGTTCAAGATTTCCTGCAAATGTTCCTACTCAATATCTTTTATTTGGATGTCTCTAATTTTAAAAATAAACTGGGCTAAATGGATGGGAGTCTTACAGAGTTGGGAAATATACATTGAAGGCAATTATAGTACAAAGCTAGAATTCAAGTAGCGCCTGAGTTGTATATTCCTCTGCCAATCAATCAGATGAAACTCTTACTCCCTTACTCCGGGGGCCCCAGTGTCCTTTAATCAGAAAGCCCTGTAAGCAAGGAATATTTAGCACATTCTTTGCCTCATCTGAAAATTGATATAGTCTCACTTTATTTTCTCTACATGTAAAAAAGGAACAGTGGTACACTTTCTAGTGTGCTGTTGCACTAATACAGTGTAATATCAATTGCTTATTTATTTATTTCCTACAAATCTGACACTGCACAGGTTTGGTTCATGGTGGGATAGAGCTTTGTGTTATTTCTTGTCCTCTTGTTTAAAAGCTAAAAGAAAAAGATCGCAAAAGACCGCATTTTACAACATTGAACAGAAATCTCACATTCAAGGAGGGACTTGACTCACTATTTTGAAATGTTCCTTAGTTACCCTTTCCCTATGAATGAGACCAGTAGCATCAGGCTTTTGTATACCATTGTGAATGTAACCTGTTTCAGGGCTGTGAACCCAATATTGTGATGAGTCTTGCAAGGTTTAATCAACTAGTAGTTGTATAGTGGATATTACCCTGGGGATTAACAGAATCTGTCTCATTCTGTGTGTGCATTGCAACTCCACATAGGCCCAACTTTAAAGGACTTTCAAAATGACACACTGCACATGCATTCCATCTGGCTTGAAACAGAACATCCCACTAAACTAGACGAGACCCCCCTGACACAAGCTACTCACCTGATCATCTCATTAGCAACCTGGTTTCTTCAAATCCAGTATTCTCTGTGATGCTACACAGCCAACCGTGGACAGATAACCATCATCCTAGGTCAGTGATGGCGAACCATTTAGAACAATCAGTGATACAAGCAGCCCACAGCTGTCCTAGATGAAACTCTGCACCCAGTGAGTCAAGAAAGTCTTTCTAAGCAACATAAAATCCCAAGGAGAAAAGTGTCACTGTGGCAAAACATTCCCTTTGGGCCGGGAGAAGGCTTTGATTGCTATTTGAGGAACTTAGTTACCCAACACCCTAACTTATTCCCTTAATTAAACATTACCTGTTTTGGCCTGGGGTTTAAGTGAGAAAGACATAGATGTGTATGGTAGCAGGCAATTATAGAAAGAGTGGAAGTCAGAAGGCTCAGGGTGTAATCCACCCCTACCCTAATCATCTATGTGACTTTGGCTGATTCTTTCAACCTCTCAGATTGTCAGTCTCCTCATCTGTAAAAAGAAAATTATATTTGCTTTTCTTATCTCTAAAGGATTGTTGGGCAAAACATGATCCTGAGCATTCTTTGTACTTTGCAAATGTAAAGTGTTTGTGTCTTTAGTGTATTATGTAATGACCCATGCCTAAGACACAGTGTCAAACAAATTATACGTGGAGACATATCCATAATATACTGATAAAAATAGTCTGAGTTGTTTAATTATTAAGATACAATTACAAAAGTTATTATACTGAAATGTGTTGGAACACAAGGCACAAAGGACAGTGCCTAATTGTTTCGTACATGATGTAAACTCCATGGAAGGGGGCAATCTGCCCCTGAATAAAAGGAAGATAACAGCTGAATGTTAGAGCTTGGAATGAAAGAGATGGGGAAGGAAGAGGGACGGGTGGGTGGGTGTACAGGAAAAACACTTACAACTGAAGTGAAAGTGTCACTGTAGGAGACATCAGAAAGTTGGGAGCCTTTGACCAGATAATACAGGATGTCCTATCGTAGTTATGTGTGTGATTCTTCTTTTCAAATTATGAGCCTTTGCATCGATTCCATCTATTCAGCTTGGTTAAAGCTTCTTTGCAGTTTTAACATTGCTTTAGACTTTAAATTGGTTGTGCTTGTCTCTGCCTACTGCTGTAATCTGCATAGTTTGCCGTCTGTTTGGGATGATAGGTAGATTAGCTGTGGGGGGTTGTTTACTTGTTTGGCTGGTTGGTTGGACTTTTTGGGGTAAGGTTCAGGTTTTCATCAGTAATATGGAGACAGTGCCACTCAAGGTTGTGGTTCATCTGGAGTAATTATAAAGATACCAGAATACTATTCAACAAATGCAAGGGACGGTATCTAAAACGTGGTAACAACTGGTCACAACATATACATCGTATAAGAGTAAGCAGAAGCTCCAGCATCAAGACAGGCCTACGTGTGAATTATAGTATCATCATTTACTTTCTGTGTAGTGTTGAAATAAGTCAGGTTCTATGACTCTCTGCTTCCTCATCTATAAAATGAAGATTGGATGAAACACACATCAGACCTGCCATCGTGTCTGGCATATAGTAGTCACGCATTAAATTAAAGCTACTTCCGTAACATAATCAGTTTCTTCATCATCACCACCACCACCACCGTCATCATGATGATCATCGGTAGCACCAGTAACACTCCTGATTGTTCTAGACACTTTAGACCAATTCTTATACATCTTAATTAATTATTCAGTCATTTCTCATGTTTTTTTAATTGACAGCTGAATTTATAAAAGGTATCAGAATCACAGAAACGATCAATGCTGGCTCTTAGTATTTATAAGATAGCTCGTAAGGTGCAACAGGAAGGGGACAAACTGCGTACTCTGGGAGTCAAAGAGAAGCACCACTAACTCCACTTTTGGTGGATGCAAGCAGGGAAGGGAGGATTTATCCAGAGGAACACATTTGAACTCGGCCAAGAAATACATAAAACATCAAAAGAACAGGAGTGGGGAGAAATACTGAGGCAGGAATAGACTGTTCATTACAAGAAAAGCTAAAACAAGCAAACTATCAGAAATGCGGTGTAGTGGTCCACAAGGTGAAACTGGAGATGAGGTCACAGGAACAAGCTTGGGCCAGTGTAATGGTGCTTCCCAGCCAAACTGAGCAGGTTAGACTCTAGCTGTCAGTTCAAAGGTGTTAAGGGGGAGCTGCTACAGGAAGTGGTGTATCAGGTTTGTTTGTGCTGTTAATACGAAAGCTTTGCAGTTTAATTGCAATGAGCAGTGACTTAGAAATGCATCTCTTTGTCTTCCTGTTTGCCAACCTTTATTCTTGATCATAAAATCCCTCAAAACAGTCCTGGCCTGAATAGATCAATTAGGCTATTATGCAACATTTAGAGTAAGGAGGGATATTT
Source organism: Dinomys branickii (assembly GCA_004027595.1). Taxonomy (NCBI): domain Eukaryota; kingdom Metazoa; phylum Chordata; class Mammalia; order Rodentia; family Dinomyidae; genus Dinomys; species Dinomys branickii. Next base: position 11,062 of record PVLD010004430.1, read on the forward strand.
TTATCTATAGGGCCCCTAATTTACCCTGATCTTTGAGATGTAATATTTTCATGTTAAGCAAATGTCTTCCACTTCGCAGCTCAATAGTGACAATAATGTGGTTAGCATTAGATGAAAGGTAAAAGAAATGAACGCCCGCACATCCATCCGTGTCACAAAGAGGAGTTGTGAGCTGAGCCATAGATCCACCGTGTGACTTGAGCCAGGTGCCCGGAGTACTACCCCGCCTTCGCAGCAGTTTGCATTCTGCGTGACTCTTGTTTCCAAAAGACTCCATGTGTGTTTGGGAGAGTATGTCCATGCTCCACTGCATCACAGACATGCTGTATCCTCTTAGTGATCCAGTTGCTATAGACCTCAAGTGAAGTAGTTTCCTTGGTCCACCTAAGCATTTGACATTTCTTGAGCTTACCCTAAGCTTATCCATCACTAAGCTTATCCGTCACTCAGGCACCAATGAGAATTAGTGAGACACTGACATTCCCCTAAAGGGCTCATCATATGCCAAGAGACTACTTGTGAAAATATTAGTAGTTGTAACAAAATGCGGTAAGCACTGCAGTGACTTGGTATAAAAAGTGAGAGAAACAAAGAAGGGGCTTGTGATTACTCCTGGGACAGGGAGGGGTACCGGGGAGAATAAGTATGTTAGTTACAGGATGCTTGGGCTGTGTCTTGAAGGGTACTGAAGGGTTGGCTTCGTGATTTTGACTGACTAACCGGGAGGAGTGCGATAGGGAGGGATGGCCACAGGAAACCGCACCTGCAAAGCCTGAGAGATCAGACAGGATGCGGTAATGAATGCAGGGCACCATCTACAGGGAAATACGGCCACAAGTCAAAGAGCAGAGTGATGGATGAGTTTGAGATGGTAGAGGGTTTAGGAGATACGAGCTCAATAACAGTGACAGCTTACACAGAATAGTATCAATTAATAAACCTCCCTTGCGCCTCTGTAGGAAAGGACTGCTTTGCAGGCTCGCAAGGGCGTGGAGTTTGTTTCCTTCACTCCATTGGGAACAAACCTGTCAGGGTGAAGTTGTTGGCCCTGTTCCAGCCATGCTCCATTTGGCCAAGATCAAAAAGTCATTTTGCAGTGCTGTCTTTGGTTCCAGGAGGCTTCCCAGAAGTTTCAAGGTAAAACTCAGCTACAGATGGCAGAGTTTATCTCTGTATTTACTTACTTGATTGTTAGTTACACCCTAGAAAAAAGAGCCAAGAATCTCTCGACTGAGCCTGGATTTTGCGGTATGTAAATTAAAATCTTATTCTTTTTGATTATTCAGTTCTTCCTCTAATTTTCTGCAGTCTTCATTCCAGGTATCCTTAAACAGAACTGTAAGGGATTTCTGGCCTGCAGGGGCTGGGCGAAAGCAAAGAGGGTCCCCTTGGTGATGAGGGATCATCTAGGTAGGACTGCCTTTATAGCAAAGCCATAATTACGTTGTATGACCAAGACTGGGTTGGTAATGGGATAGCCAGTATTTGGGTTTGATTACATTTGCATTAAAGTGCCATCAGGATGGCAGTGGAAAGACACCAGTGGTTACGAAGGTGACAGTCTACAAATGCCTTTACCTCCCCATCTTGAAGAGGTGACACTTTCGTCACAGCAAACGCAAAATCAATCTTTAACTTTGTCCACTACTTTGTGCCCAGTGGCTAAAAGCACTGACAGTAGAAAACGAAGCCTGAGACTTTCAGGTGAGTTTTCCAGAGCCAAATCTTGCTGGCTTTGCAACACATTTGGCAGCAATGTCAGAGTTGGAATAAACACATTTACTGAAGGATATGAGTCAACATATTTCCCTTCCTTTCTTCTCTCTCCCCACTCCACACACAGCTTACCTCTTACCCGCCAGGCAAACAATCCTGTGATGGCACTGGCTGCAGGAGCATAGCCTTCTCCCCTTCTGTGAGGATGGGATGGCCGTAAATACCCATGAGATTCTCGGGCTGAGCAAACTCAGTAATATGTTGGTAGCAGGTTTTTCTGCAGTGTTTAATGTGTTTGTTCACTCATTCCACTGTGCTAATGAATGAATACCTCCTGTGGGATAGGCACTGGGCCTGGCTTATATCACAAAATGTGATAAGCAAAATGGCCATGATCTTTGTCCTTGCAGAGTGTATATTACAAATAGTATGGTAGTTTCCCCCATCGCCCAAACTTATGCCTGGTGCTTAGAAGATACTCAATAATGAATACCTGAATTAATAGGCAAATGGATAGCAAGGAGTGATTAGAATTGCTTTCTAGTGTTCAGAGGAGATAGGCAGACAAGAACTAGGCTCCTAGGAAGGAGAAGTGATGTAGACGTCTCTGTCAGCTCTTCTCTTGCTTTGCTGCATATAGGTTTTGGAATGTTTGGAGTCAGAGAGAAAAAGAACCATCCCAAGGAGTAACTTATTTGATAGTGGTCAGTGTCTCAGCCTCAATTCCTAGGTCTGTTTGACGCACCATCCTTATTTAAGGCATGTACAGTTTAGAGTTTAGAATGTGTTTGTGTTCTGTGCCTCCATACTAAAGATTTGAACTGGGACCATTAAGGATGTGTGGATTCTTTGTTGTTCTCTTCTCCACATCATCCCTGTTCCTGTTAGAGGAGATCACTTAGGATATGGTGTTTTCCAGGTTGGAAGAAAATAACTTATAGAGAGCTCCCTGGCTTTTAGTTACTATGGAGTTAGAGCATTTCAAGGGGATGGTCTACCCCACCCCTTGCTCTGAGGCAGAGCAATACAGGAAATGACTTTGGTCTCTAAGGTGCTTTCAGTCTTATATCAAAAAACATTACTTCTGCTTTTTGTATCAGAATGTTTCTGTACCTGGCTAGTTCCTGCAAAAGGGAAAATCCAAGGGCCTCAGAAGCAAAATAACAGATGAGATTTGCTGACCTTGGGTGCAAACTCTGTCTGTAAACACCTAGTTCATCTTAGCAAATGTGGGAAAATGGTCATTTGGAAGATCTGTTATTTGTTTGCTTGTTGTTTTAATTATAGGGGGAAAAGGAGGGGAGATTATAGAACATGCTCCTCTGGTTAACTCCCGATTCGATGAATGCATATTTGGGGATTATACTGATAGAGAGTGAAGCATCTGTGGGCTTTGCATTTCTGTTGTGTGGCTTGGGTGTGAATCAAAATATGTCATTGGCTACCTACATCTCATAATACACGTAAGTTGCAGTGACTCACATCCTTGTAGAATAAGTGTAAAATCATTATTTTTAATATCTGCCACAAGTAGCAGTTCTTCATGAACATTTAGTTTGTTTCAGTCCAGTACAATACATGGTGGTGGCTAAAGGAGAGCTGCATGCAACCTTAAATGTATAAATTGGTCTGGCCATTTTTTTTTTTTTTCTACTGTGCTTAGAGCTGCTGGACTTAGCACCTGACAGAGCCAGGTAGTCTGGTATTGTGCCACGCCTGAAGGTAAGATATGCTAAGCAAATTGATGAATGAGAGTGGCATTTCAGCACTGGCTATGTGGCCTAATCACGGGTGCAGAAGAGATGCTCTTCCTTGATTGGCGCTTCTTGCAAGACAGAGATTATATACAAGAAAGTATTTTGGTGTCACAAGCATGAGCGATGGTGGGAATCACAGGATTTATTTTAATGCTGAGGATGATACAAATCTGTCAAAAAAAAAAAACCCTTGATTCCCCATAGCCCTCATTTTTATTTATGCAAGTTTAAAATTATAACATGTTCAACCTTAACTATTTTGGTTTTATTATCTTTACATTGTATCTTAAGTGTTTCCCCATGTTGCTCTTTAGTTGTGGTGGTTCAGGAAATCTTGGATTCTATGACAGATAAATTTCAAAACCTCGGCTATATAACAGAATAGAGGCTTAGCTCTTGTTCACGATAATTGTGCGGTTTGCATCAAGATGTGTGTTTGGGTGTGTGCGTGTGTGTGCATGTGTATGTATAGGGACTTAAAGGAGGAAAGGGTGGGGAAAAACCCTGTCCTTTTTAATGACTGGGGAGTCTCCAGGCTGGGGGAGGCTATGCTCCCCTCAGGCCATAGTTTCCACAGAATTCCAAGGCTCAACATCAGTAAATGTAGGGAAAAAAAGCATAGGGGAGAATCATGAAAGAAGTTTTGATTGGGTAAGAGAGGAAGCTGTGTACATGAATTCTAGTCAGTCATGGGTTCACACCATATTGCTGAGGAGCTGGGAACTGTAGAACAACCTTGGGCCCAGTGAAAAAGGACCACTTGGGTTTCCATTATTTTCTTATAATATTTCCATAAGAGTGTATTCACCTAAAATAGCATTTTTATTAGTCCATGTTTTTAGTACACGATGTTTGCAGTACACGATGTTTGCATCCTGGTGTAGATTTGGTGCATGGACGCAACACATCTCAGTTCCTATTTTCATCCCTTTCTCTCCTTCCTTCCCCTCACCCTCCTCTCTTGAGCTCTTTCCCCTTTGAGAAAGCTCTCCCCTTACTTTCTGTTATCTTCTTTTTTATTTTGTTCTTTATTTATACTTTAGGTCTCTCATACAAGAAAAACCATGCAATATTTAGCTTGTGTGCCTGATTTCAGTTACCACTATGATCTCAAGGTACACCAATTTCTCTACAAAGGACTTGCTTATTTTTATGGCAGAGTAGTACTCCCTTGTGTGTAAATAACACATTTTCTGTATCTTTTCATCGGTTTATGCACATATAGGGCACTTTCAAGATTTAGATATTTTGAACTGTGCTGCTATGAAGATATAAATACACATGTGTCACTGTAATATGATGACTTTAACCCTTCCAGGAAGATACCTGGAAGAATACCTGTGCCAAGTGGAATTTCAAGTTTAGGTTTTTTGAGGAATCTCCATCCTGGTTTCCAAAGTAGTTGCACTAGTTAACATTCCCACCAACCCTGTAGAAGGGTTCCTTTTTCTCCCCACTGACTTGCTAGCATTTGTATTACTTTCTTTCTTTTTAAGTTTAATTTTATTTTATGAGTAGTTGTTTGCAGTACATGAAGTTCATATTCATCTTAGGGAGTAGGTACATGTGCATGACACAGCTTGATTCTTAATGGATGGCTGTCCTTTCTAGTGTAAAAAGGAATCTCAGTGTTGTTTCCATTTGCATGTCTCTAATGGCCAGCAGTCTTGAGCATTTCTTTATGTGTTTATTGGCTATTTTGGGCTTCTTCTGTGAAGTGTCTATTCATTTCACTTATCTATATTGTTTTAGTGTGTGCCACTTTTGGTACTTAATTTTATGTCTATTGCATTGTCCATTTTTGTGATTTTTTCTTTAATATCCTAATGGTATAATTACTGGGTCATATAGTGTGAAGTTCTCTATGATGTTGCTGAGTGATATCCACAAATAATGTTTAACCTATTTATAAATTTCCAGAAATATGATTGAATACCTTCAATAAGTAAGTGTGTATGTAGAACACTGATTAAAGTTTCAAAGATTCTTTGAACAATGGTCCACCTCAGAATTATAAAACAAAAAAGTCTTGGGATTCAAGGTGCTATTTGCTTTACAAGTTAGGTCAGAAACAGAAAACTGGTTAAGAAGAAATAAGTATCTTTTCTGGGTCTAGAATTGTGAGAATTCTTTTTTTTTTTTTAATCAGGAATTGAACTCAGGACCTTGAGCTTGCCAGGCACTCTACCCCTGACCTATATCTCTGGCCCACAAGAATTCTTAAGTATTGTTTCCAGAGCATGTTACAAGTTTTATAAGTTGGTTTGCTGAAAAATATTAAATGTCAGGACATGTTAAAGGTAGCATTAGGTTGCTACTACAAGTTCTGTGACACAGAGTAAGTCATTTCGTTGCTTTGGCTCCCAGGGTTTGGGAAATTTCTGGGTCCCTTTCTAACTGGGGAACATTATGGTGCTGAGAGACTTTCACAAAAGATTGTCCAAGTTTTGAAAAGTTTGAAGCAACAATATTTAAAGTGCAAGAACTTCCAGTACTGTGGACTGATAAGAAAAGTAGCACATGACTTACGGGATGAATAAGCTTAAGGCACTGAAAAAGAATAATCCAAACTACATTTACACAGTGATGACATTACCGTCCTACCCTAAGATTCTGGGAAAAAGTCTAGGGGTCATCATCGACTCCTACATAAAAGCATTTATTGACCACTTTGTACATTGCTTTATTATTTAATCTCAACTTTGCTGGGAGTCACTGTATGACCATGGGAAGGAAGTTGCTTAACGTTTCCACAAAGCCTCACTATTCTCACCTTCAATCTGGAGGTGATAGCATCTATCTTTGAAGTTGAAAGAGGTAGAAGTTTTAAAATGTAGAAAAACAGTGGGGTTATGCTCTTTGTTATGGCTGAAGCTAAAACAACAAAAGACACATCGGGCAGAACTAGGAGGGAATTTGGCAGTATCGCGTAGAACATGGGCATGAAATGAGCCAATATATGCGAAAGCATTTAGCACAATGCATGTGCATAGCTCATAATCAGTTAAGGTTGGGTGCATTGGATTCACTTGGGGAAACTACAATGTTTGGGGAATACTTTAAAGGTAATAAGAAGGAAGACAGTCGTGCCTTTTGCTAGAATGATCTTCAGAGACAGCTGACTTGAGTCTGCTCACATTTTTCTTTGTGTTTTTAAAAATTTAATGCCACATATTTTCATTTTATTTCTGTGGTTTAAAGTCATTGAGGATACTGACGTGTGAGGTTTCATGTCAGCCGGTAAAAATCCACCCTTACCAATAGTGGCATAAGTAGAATCCTACTTCAACAATTTGCTTATTGTCTTACCTGCTTAATACATTGGCAAATATTGGGTTATTAATAGGCCAGAGCAATAAAGAAATGAGACACCCTACTCCAACCCATTCATAATAAAAGATATAATATTTACCTTACATGTTCTAAAATGTAAGGTATTTCATTCATTTTTTACCGAAATTAACTACATTTGTTTTCATTGTTCAATCTTATGAGCTCTCCTCAAATACTCATTTGTGCACACAGTGGCCTTACTCAGGTTTTCTTCCAGCCAGTTACAACATGAAAATGTAGTTTTGATTTATATTTAAAATTCATCTGAGAGAAAATTTTTTAAATGATAATTAAAAACAGGGTGTTCCAAGGATAGAGACGTGGTTTGTTTACAAATATATGTGATCTGAGAATTTTGGCAGAAGGCGTCAAGGAGAAATACCACCGCTGATAAGTGCTATGTTGACCTTAAGTAGAAGCAGGCGAGCTGCGACCTCCCCGCGACCTCCCTGCACCTCAGGAGCTTGCCTGTGGGCTTTTCTGAGCATCTGGGGGTTTGTGGGAATTTTTCCCCCAATCACATTGGTTGAGGCTGGATTACAACTGAAATGCAGAGATTAATGGCCTGTTGTGACTAATCCACTAAATCCCCGTTTCTCTTAAATTGATTGAACTTAAATTGGGAAGCTGAAGATAGACCCCACCAGCCCCCCTGACTGTAGATTCCTGTGACTTAATGCCTCCTAACAGCTTGAAGGGCAAGTAACCACGAATCAGGGAACCTCCTGGGACATCATCATTTTTTACCTTTGGGGGATTTCAAAATATCTCTTTTAAAAACAGGACAATTTTACATGAAGATTTTTACAATAATGATGTAAGTACCATCCAACTTTAAATAATTTAGAAAATGAATTATTGATACAACTATTGTTCATATACAGGTTGAATGTACAAATTCATTGAGATAAATATGTGGTTTGTATGCTTTAAAACAAGGTCCACCTAAAATGCTGGCAAAATGACGTGAGGTTAATTATATGCATAGGTGGGTAGATATGTCACTGATAAGATGCACAATTTTATGCTAAATCAATGAACTTAAATTGGCTGAAATTGAAACAACATTCAAACTTACAATTATGTATTATTAATCTAGTGTGCTTAGAAAACAATTAGTAGAAAGATAAAAATATGAGCAACATGGTCATACAGCTGGGGATTTTTGACTAGGAGAGACATTGTACTTTGGGGAGAGACAATTTAGAAATGAAATTCGAAGTATGTTTTATTCAATTGGTTTGTTCACCGAAATGTTTTAAGTGTAATGTGACACCGTACACTTTGCATTGAGAGTGACTAATAGCTCTATTTAACCTGACATTATGCCTCTTGCCTCATATGAGCCGACAGGCTTTGGATAAGTTAACTACTTTTGCATCTCAGTTTTCTAATCTGTAAAATGGGAATAACATATCTGCAGTGATTTTTTTTTTTGCCCCATAAGTGTTAAAACATGTATTATTATTTCTGAATAGGTAATGGCTTAAAAACCAGGACTTCTTAGTAGCATCATATTTAGAACATAGGAGATCCAGCCACACACAGCTTCTATGAAGCTGCTTGTAGAGAACATTGTTCTAGAAGCTTAAAAAACCATAGTTATTCTCACTGGCTTTAAAAGAACTCATGTTATTAAAATGAACAGTTTAAATGTCTTCCATGATACACCATGAACCACCTTTGCCAACTTTCTTATTTTCCCACGCACTATTCTATGAATACTTTGCGACACCTTTTGCCTGGGTCCTCGCTTTTGCTGTTTTTCCACCTTGCTGTGCCCCATGTGCTGTGCCCTGTGTGCTGTGAACCACGTGTGGGATGAGCCTACACACTCCCCATGCTCCCCAGTGGCCCCAGCTTGTGCTATTGCTGTGATCGACCCATCCAGCCCGCCAGCCAGCCATCGTCTCATTCGTCTATGCCTCACTGGCCTTCTGGTCTCCAGCCCCGCTCTGGCCAGGATTCATCCTGTCTACTGGCATATCTTTTCCCTACCCCTGTCCCTACATGCTGACGGGTAGAGTTTTACTCCCTAATCTGTAATGATCATTTGTACCACATTTTCATTAGCGGTGTCTGCTGATGTAAGTTGCCTCTTCCCTGACCTATCCTCTTTTAGAGATATTGTATCTCAAACCAGAGCTCAGCGCATAAGACAGCACGTACCAAATTTGACTCACTGTTGAATTTATGAACAAAGTTTTATTTCAACACAGTTAAGCCCTTATACCACCAACCGCACTTGAGCAGTGGCAACACTGACCATATTGCTTGCAAAGCCTAAAATATTTATTCTCTGGCTTTTTACAGGAAACAAGAAATTGTGTGGCCCTCTAACACGAGCAGATAATTCAAATGCTTCCAGTATGTAGAAGGAGAAACTTAGGGTGCCTGGAAAATCCATTTTCTTCCATCAAAGGCTGGTTAAGATTTAGACGAAATATACACATTTTAAAAAGCCTTGAATCTTTAGGAACATGAGAACTATCTTTATTTTGTAGATGCTTTGGTGGCTTTTACACCCCCCACAAAGTGATGCCTCTAGTACCTACCACTGCCACAAGCCAAAAAGAGAATTCTCCACTCATGCTGGTTCATATTTAGTGAGCTCCCTTTGTAGGAAAATGCGTGGAGTTGCCCTGTCTGGCCCTGCGCAGGAAACCCTTCTGGTGGGAAGCAACCCTCCCTGAGGGCTCAGTTTGTGCTGGGCAAAGCAGATTGGCAGGGAAGGAGCAAGCTTTCTGAAAGTCCTCATCTACTGCCAGCTCTCTTAAAAAAAAAACTTTATCTTTTGGGATAAGGTCAGACCATATTCGGAAATAAGAACATCACCAGAATAAGCAATTTTAGGAATGACAACCTGAGAAACCAACGCTGTGCCCTGATGACTGGGGCAGGCCAGAATCATAACCCAGGCCATGATCCATTTCTGCACGCGGACAGAGGACTTTCTCCCAAATAATATGCTGAATGAACTGCTCTGTGGGGTGATTGCTGGCCTCCCTAGACAGAAAGGGAAGATGAAGTCCAGAGGTGGCAGCCTCGGCTGGCCACAGAGGGAGTGGGCTCTGCCAAGTTACCTGGTGGACCCGGCCCCCTTAGACACAAGCTTCTAAGGCAGCTTTTCAAATGCGGTGAGACAGGTCATTTTTGAACTGTAGAACAAGGGCGGCCCAGGATGGTCTGAGGACCATTTCCTGCCTCCTGCCCATCCCTGTCAGCCTCAGGAACTAAGAATGTTTACCTCGTCAAATTGTGAGGGGAAAAAAATCAAAGGAGGAAGAAAATTTCTGATACATAAAAATGATATGAAGTCAAACTTTGGTCCATAAATTAAATTTCATTGAAACATGGCTATACCTATTCATTTATTTTTCAATTAATTAAGTTTGTTTGTAGATTTTAGATATGCATTATGGTCATATTCATCATAGGAAATTTGTACCTGTACATAATCTGTCTTGATTCTTCTTTTTTTTTTTCCTATTTCCCTCCTCTCCCTTCCACCCCGCTTTCCCTCCTTATTTACAAATTTTTGTTTCCATTTTTCCTTCTTTTCTAATTTTCCCCTCCTTCTCTCTAGATCTCCTTCCCATTTGAACATTTTCTTCCTGTTTCACAATATCTGTTACACATTTCAATCCTGATTTACGCTTTTGTTTTCTCATAGCAGAGAAACAGTGTGATCTTTACTCATGTGTCCATTTATTTCACTAAGGAGTGTGGTCTCAAGATGCGTTCTTTCACCTAGAAATGCCTCATATTTATCCCTCTTTAAAGCTGAGTAGTACTCCATTGTATAAAAAAACTCACATCTTCAAAGTATTTGTCAGTTAATGGACATTAGGATTGTTTCCAAGATTTAGCTATTATAAACTATTCTGCTATAAATATGGGTGTGCATAAGTCACTATGGTATGATGCTTTTAACTCTTTAGGGAAGATACCAAAAAAAGGGGAATAGCTGAGTCAAATGGGACCTCCAGTATTCATTTTTGTGGAGAGTCTACACTGATTTCCACAGTAGGTGCACCAGTCTACACTCCCACCAACAGTAAGAAATGGCTCCTTTTTCCCCATAGCCCATCCAGCATTTGTCATTGGATGATTTCTTGATGATAGCCAATCTTTTTGTAGTGAGATGGAATCTTAGTGTAGTTTTAATTTGTATCTCTCAAATGACCAGTGGTGTTGAACATTTTTCATATATTTATTTCCATTTATACTTCTTCATCTGAGAAGTGTGTATTCACTTCAGATGCCCATTTTTGGATTGGGTCTTTAAATTTGGAGGGTATGATCTTTTGAGTTCTTTATATATTCTAGATATTAGTCCTTTGTGTGAACAACAGCTGGCACATTCTTTTCCCACATGTGGGTTGTCTCTTCACTCTGCTGTTGGTTTCTCTTGCTGTGCAAAAACTTTTTAATAAGATGAGATCTTTGTTGTTGATTCTTTGTAATATTTCCCATGCAATCAAAAAAGGGAGGAAGAGAGAGTACGTAGAACTCTTGAAGATGTAAGTGTAGACGAAGATTTTATGAATAATACCCATTCATTTATGAATTGTCTCTTATCTCTGGCTACTTTTATACTATGGTGAAAGAGCAGACTAGTGATAGAAGCATATGGTTGCCAAAACCTAAATTATTTACTATCTTGCCATGCAGAGAAAAATATTTGTTAACCTCTCACCTCACCCTAGAATATGTCTAATATAGTAATTAAAATGACTTGGACTTAAACTATATGTATATATAATAAAAGGCACTCATGCTACCTGTTTGATGAGTTTGTAGAAGGGATACAGTCCTGTAACAATTGTAACAATACCAAGATCGAAATATAGAACATCTCCTTCTCTTCCTATATTTTCCTCTTTATTTGCAGTCATAGCCTGTCCTGTCCTTGAACTCAGGTTGTGATGAATCTGATCTCCAGTGCTAGCTTGTAAATGTTTACTGACAGAGCATTTCAGAGCAGAAGGGAGTGTCTTGATGGTGAGAGTTGTGAAATGTGGAGTTTGATTTATTCTTTCACTTGATAATTCCTAAAGTCACTCCATGCAGCCACTTAGCTGTTCAATAATATTAGAAACTAACGGGCACTGTGCAGTGAGCTCCTCACTGATATCAGTTCATCTTTTAGCCCTGTGGTGGAGTTGTTCTTCATTTTCCATTTTACTTAACTATTAAAACACCAAGATATGTTCCAGTGCCCTGAAGAGGCTGTGGAGTTTGCACTCAGAATGCTTAGAAGCTAAGTTTAAGCTTGCACGCTAGCCCTTACAAGCTGGCAAGTTTGGGTTAAGTTAATTTCTTCTACATCACGGTTTGCTAACCTGTAAAATATGAATAAAAATAACCACGTGAGTGAGTTTAAGAGGACACAGAGACATCCTGTTTAACTTAAGGGCACACAGCTGCTAAGAGATAGAAGCTAGGAGTTGAACTCTGATCTCTCTGAATCTAGAGTGTAAGGTTTGCCATCATACCACATTTATGCAGGCTTCACTACAAATCCACTTAGAGCTATAATATCACCTTTTTTCTCTTTTTCAGTAATGAGGATTGAACTGAGAACTTTTACATAGAGCTTTATCCCCAGCTTTTTCTTTCTTTTTTTAAAATTTGAGACAGGATCTCACTAAGTCACTAAGTGGCCCAGGCTGAGCTCAAGTTCCTGATCCTCTTACCTCAGCTTCCCAAAGTACTGGCATTACAGGTGTGCAATAAAACACCCAGTGTAAGAGCAATATTTTGTAGAAGAATGATGCTCAGGTTAAGTAACCGGTCCAAGTCAGTAAGCTACTGATTGCCAGAGTTAGGATTGGAGTCAAGGTCTCCAACAAGTGAAAGACATAAAATAGAGATGGATGGAAACACGTTGTTTTGAAAAATCACCTTGTCTTACGAATGAATGAACTAAGCATCCTGTGTGAGTGAGTTCTAAATAATGCAAAGGTGCGTGTGGCAGTGGGAGAAAGGCAGCCTTAAGCCAGATATATTTTTGCTTTCTACACCAATGGATATTCCAAGACTATTTTAATTTACTGTAAACAACTAATGGTTGTAAAGTGCTTTGAAAACACTAAGCAGTCCAGCCACACTGGCCAGCTTCAACAATCAAAATCTCTCTTCCGATCCCTTCATAAACCTCACTCTATCTACATTGTTGTGTTTTAGGGCTGGGGATATGGCTCAGTGGAATAAGCGCCTGCCTAGCAAGCGCAGGGTCCTGAGTTCGATCCCCAGTACCGAAAAAAAAAAAAAAAGATCCCTACATTGTTGTGTTTAGATTAAGAAGATAAAAATTAAAGTCTCCAAAGAAAATCCCATGGCATATTCATTTCCTCTCCTTCCCCTTATACCTACAAAGGGTAATGCATTTTACCAAACCTATCTGAATGATTTTGCTACATTTCTTCAGGACTTCATTATTAACTGCATGGCACTCAAATGGTACCCCCAGGTACTGTTATTCCAGCTTTCTTGGGCCTTCCACCCACCTTCCTGTAGACCCTTTGTACAACCTCGGGCAGGAAGCTATATCTATTGAACCCATTTGCTATAAATAACAGACCCTCCTCAAGACTGCTGTGGCTGGAGTGAAATCCATTAAAGCATTTTTGAGGTTCACAAAATCAAAGGATGGGCCAAAGAACTGGAGTTGGGGGCAACATTTACAATTGCTGTAGAGAAGGCCCCTAGCTTCTGCCATTCTGGATGCTGGGCAGAAACAACCAGGTCCAATTGCTGATGTGGACTGGGCACCAGACTTTCCTAGAGTGCAAGAAGCTGGATACTTCCACCACTCATGTCACCAGCATGTCTTAGTAGACAGGCATACTTCAAGAATCTGAATAGCCAACCTCAGGGACATGCCTATGTCCTATTGAAAAGAAAGTTCAAGATTCTACCTTGGTGGGATTCAGCACAAAAGACAGGAAATACTCCAGGCCTGATGGGTTACCTTCAGTAATAACCTCTCAAAGATGTCTACTTCCTACTCTTGGAAGCCTGTGATATGTGACATTCTGTGGTAAAAGGAACTTTGCAGATATGATTATGTTAAGGATTTTTAAATAGGAGATTGCTCCTCATTAGCTGGGTGGCACTAATATGGTCATAGTCTTTGTAATAGGAAAGCACTAAGCTCAGAGGAGAGAGAGAGAGAGAGAGAGAGAGAGAGAGAGAGAGAGAGAGAGAGAGAGAGAGAGAGAGAGAGAGAAAGATGAGATGCCAGAAGCCAAGGTTGGATTGATGGACGAAGTGGGTCATGAGCTCAAGTAGAATAAGGTCTCTCCTAGCAGAGAAATGCAGGGAAATGAGCTTTCCCTAGAGCCCTCAGAAGGAACACAGACCCAATTACATCTTGACTTTAGCCCCTAAGACATGTTTCAGATGTCTGAGCTCCAAAACTGTTATGTAAACAATTTATATTATTTTAAACATGAAACTTATAGGAATTTCTTACAACAACAATAGAAGAAATCAGTAGACATCGGACAGGTGTCCATAATGTGATGGGAATCCAGAAGATATGACAAATGTCTGGCACAGTAGCATTGAAAGAAAAATGGGAAACTTCTCCTCTATATGCAGTTCGTAGCATTTTACCTTTTACCTCATCTCTCCCAAAGCTAGGCTAGATGAATGTGCTCAGTAAAGCCGCTTGTGATTATTGAGTTTATTCATTTACTTTATTCATTCTATGATTTATTCATAGAAAGAGTCCTATCATTGAATACATATTTACTGCAGTTGAGTGCCAAGAACTGAGAAGAATTTTATGGCTACAAAGGAGAAATAAAGACGAAGACATAAAGGTGCCAGTCACAAAGTTCATGGGCACTGGGTTTGGACTTTCATTATTCCCTGTACACCAACCACCCCCCCAATCTACACTAACAGGGTTTGGAAGAACATGAACCATCTGATGTTAGGATGTCCAGATAATTCCAGAAATAGAGCCCCATAATTTACATATATATGACTTATTCTGGAATGGATAATTTTTTAAAAGTTGAATATCTCTTATGAGAGTAGTCAATATTGAGTGCTTCATCTGTGTCCCAGGTAGTACTAAATGTCTTGTATGCCCTATTTTATTTTTATCATATCAGTGGGGTAAAATTATCCCCCTGTGATAGATAAGGGCACTGAGACTTAGGAAATATGACTATAATACATACAGGTAGATAATAAAGCTGGAAAATGAACTTTAGGGTATGTGACTCTGGATATCCGACACTCTGCAACTTGCCTGTCTCTCTGCTATGCCCTGGACTAGAGGCTAGAGATTCAAGGATAGAAGAAAAATCTTGACCTAAATGAAGCTTTGAAGGCAGTAGATAGTATTACTATGGAAAAACACATGAAAGATTTCATATTTTTCCAGTTTCACTGAGTTTAAAAGGGAAACCCATCATTTGGATATATAATTTCCAGTTCACTTGGTGACAGATTATTATTTTACAACCCAAAGTAAGAACAACCACTATGTCTCTTTCACTAATTGAGGTGGAAAATTGATTCTACTATATTGTTTAATTTTAAAACTCAGAGTAGATAAGAGTCATGAATCACACACCCCTTCTCATTATTTCTTCCATCCATAACCAAGTGAATTCTTTGATCAATGATATTGTTTACCAGTTGCAGATTCTTGCTAAAAAATATAAGAGGCAGAGAGGGGAACTGAGGCATCCCCAGGACCCTGTTCTAAGCTGAGCGTGTCTTGTCTTCAGTGGCTTGCTGGCATCTATGTTGAAAATGACAAGCCTCACTGGACTGTGAACATGGACAGACAGCCAGGTTCAAGTATTCTCGGTGTGTGCAATTCCTTGACCACTGAACCAGTGGCTACATCTTGCACAAGTGAAGCCCAAGTGCTCTGCTCCTTGGGGCATGGGAGCTGATGTGTGTTGAATTCTTGCTCAGCAGTCCTGTTGACAGATGGTGTAACTTGCTCATTAAATCAGAATCTTCTCCACCGCAAGAGAGCCCCAGGCATGTTAGGAGACAGACTTGGTAGTGTTTTCTAGTGCTGAAAGGTCTGCAGCTTCAGAGCATGAAGATAAATACCCTACTTCATTGCGCATCCACTAACTGAAGCCTTAACGGGTCTGTTCCCTTTGTGTTGACAGGGCACATTCACAAACGTGAAGTGAAGTGCTTTTAGGCACCCAGCCCCTCCATTCATCAGCTTCTCCCGTACTCTGCCAGCTTGGCCTTTGCTTGGGGACTTGTCTTCACAGCGTTTTATGTCAGAAACAGGCAATATCATGAATCCAATAGAGACTTTCATAGTGCAGAGTTCAAGGCTTAACTTTGTCTTTCAGGCAGTGTCGTGCAAGGTTCATTTCTTTGGAGAGTTCATTGGAAGAAATGACAGCCATCTATACACAGAGGGGGCCCAATACAAAGCCAGCCTGGCTCCCTCCCAGGCAATCAGTATGACCCATATTCCCTATGAATAATGGGAAGTCATAATATGACCTTATGTTGAGGGTTTTACATGATCACACTGGCATTTTTAAAAGACTTCTCTGGCTACAGTGTTGGAGACCTGATAGTGTGGAGATATAGACAACCTTGACCTTGACCTTGAGAGGAGAACTTGGAAGATTCTTGTGGATCTCTGAGTTAGAAATGAAGGTCACCTGATGAAGGTACTGATGGATATGGACAGCAAAGGAGAGAAACCTGGAGCTGTGCAGGAAGGAAATGGAACCATAGAGTCTGATGAATTGCATATGGTGGTGGTAAAGCATAGTAATGAGTCAAAACAAGGACCAAGATCCGGGTCATGAATGCAGCAGACAGTAGTGGTGTTCACAGAGCACAGTGAAAGAGGAAGCTATCATAGCTATCATGCAAAGCGTGGACTCTACTGAGTCACTCAGACACCTTGCAGTGGAGAAGTGGGGAATGGGGAATGGGGAGAAAGGAGAGAAGAAGAAATAATAATAAAAGGGAAGAAAGTTCTGTCTCTTAGGGGGCACGGTGAGGCGTAGAACACAAATCTAGAATTACTAATTTTAACTAATATCGACTAGCTAACATGGGTTTCTTGGTGTCTGACTTCAACTTGTAATAGTCCTCAGTTCTTACATCTCGGTAGAGCCAATGGACTGAGATTCAGAGTGTAGCTGGAGTTAAAAAGATAATGTATGACCAAGGTGAGATTTGAACTCAAGCTTTATGACTCTAAAGAACGTATCCTAACTCTTAGAGCAAGAGTCGCCCCAGGAAACAAATAGGTGCGTGATTAGTGTGGTCTATGTAAAGAACAAAGTGCAGAGATAATGAGGAGTCTGACCAGAGGCCATTGTGAGAATATTTCATGGAAAATTAGAGACCTGTTGGCTTTGAATGATTCTGTATGTGCTAAGTCTTTGGGTGCATGCACATTAATTGGAAGGAGGGAACCAATAAATGAGATGAATAAGATTTAAGGTGAAGAGGGCCCTTGTAAGAAGGCATCGGAAGTCGCTCTTATAAACATTCTGTGCAGCCTTTGATGATAATACTTTACTGGTGAGATAAAGTACAATGCTTAGCCTGACCCACCTGGCCAGCCTGACATGTTAAACATAGTCCCAATTCCTGTCTTACACTCGTGTACCTTCTGCTTCAGTCGTAAAAGCTCTGCCTTTCTCTCCCTCGCTCTCTCCCTCGCTCTCTCCCTCCGTCTCTCGATCTTTACCTTCCTTTCTTCCTTTCTTCTACCCTCCTTCATTCCTTCATCTTCCCTATTCTTCCTTCCTTCCTTTCCTTCCATTATTAATTATGCCACTCACCGTTCATTCAGCAACCATAAATTTAGCCCCTGTCAAGTTCCAGGAACTGGCTAAACCCTGAAGATATAAAACAGACACCCTCAGCTAAGTCATGGGTATCTATAATACATGGTGTATAATTCAAGCATTACACTTCAAAATACAAACATTGCATCTTACCAACTTTACGTCTGACGAAAATGTGGACCAGAAAGGGTATGGCTTTGTCCGAAGGGAGTGTAGTTGAGAACAAGTAAGAGTTTTTCAAGTCCATTCATGAGTTGCGATTTTCTACCGGAGGAAATAAATGTGCCTAAGATAACAGCAGCTATTTGGAGAATGGAAATGCCAAACCGAGCCGTTTCTGATATGTGACCAGTTTTTTTTCCTCATTACTACCTTTGCTTTTCTTTTCCTGAATCCCCAAATGTCTTCTTCCACTGCCTCATCTTTTCTGATTCCTTTCATTTCTGTGCCGAGTCTCTGAATTGAACTCTTCTCCATGGATCTCTCACAGTATCTTCCTGCCTTGCAAACCACTTTAAAAAATAGACATTTAAAAGCCTTCTGTGGATCTCCTGCTGTGCTATGGCACACATGCTGTGTGAATCGAAGCTACCTGCTCAGAGAACGGGTGCCCCACCACCGGGGTCCTGGAGCCTGCCTCAGAGGTTTGCAGCATGCTCTGCGCCAAGTGACAGCTGGTTTCCATGCCCCAGGGTAGTCACCTGCCGTGTACCTGCCTTCAGCAAAAGGGCATAGCACCAGACTGCTTGTTCTCCCACAGGATGAGGCCCAGGCAGGGAAGTGCAGATGCCCATACGTGTGACCATGGCCAGGAGGACTCCCAGCTTCCCCTTACCCTCAGGGTTAAACAACCCATAACTGCCTACCCATGGTCCCCTAAGGTAAACCAGAGAAGAGGTAGGGCTAAGGTAAGTCATCCCACGCTGTGCTTCAGGACTCTCCCAGAGGCATCCTTGTGACTTTCTCTGTGATCCTGGGCCTCAGCTAAACTGTAAGATTTCAACTGTGTCTATTCCACGTCTAGTCTGTGCTCAGACCTGATGAGGAGTTGTCCATGCACCTAGGGCGTACCACTCTGGTGCAGTAACCTATAGAGGAACCTTGTAATCTCTAGGCTTAGAGCAGCCTAATGCCCACCCTCAATTTTGTTCATATACCCATGGGCTAACTGCACAAAAACAAACTGGACGCAGATTGCTTGAGCCTGAGAAGAAGACGCTGAACTCTGGATTTTCATTGTCCTTTCATTCCTTGTTGCTGAGCCCCACATATATGTCAGGAAACCAGATGTCAGATGGTGTTCTCCCTTCTCAAGACTATGATAATATAGCAGCTGACAAGTACATGCATGTCTGTGCCTATTACTGTGCACAGCACTCAAGAAGAATTGGCTCACATAGCTTCACAGTAGTTCCATGAGGAAGAAAGTCCACAGAGATGGGATGCCCACTCAGGTAACCTTCTGCCAAGGCCCATCTTGTTACCTCTCCTGCCTGCATCCTGCAGACCTATGGTCTTGCTGCACAGGCCAACTTTCTGGAAGTCTGTTCTTCTATGTCTTTCTATCTGATACCTCTGTAACCCTGCTGGGCTAAACTTTTATAATAGATAAATAAAAATTATCCATACTCACTGTGTACAGCATGATGTTCTGATGCACAGATACATTGTGGAATAGTTAAACCAAGTTAATTAGCTTACACCTGACCTCACATACTTATCTTTCTGTGGGGAAACATTCTGAAAATAAAGCCTTAGCAGTCTTCATGTGTGAAACATATGCTTTTCAACTATCGTCATCACTGTGATATGCGATAGGCCTCTTGAACTTCCTCCTCTTGTTGAAGTGAAGTTTTGTGCTCCTTGCCCAGTGTCTCTCAAGTCCCTCATCCTCCAATCTCAGGTACTCTCTGCCCCTTGATTCTACAGTTGTGAGATTAGTCAGTGTTTGTCGTCCTGGCCCTGATGTATTTCACTTAACGGTGTCCTCCACATTGGTTCCTGTTGCTGCAAATAATGGAATTTGCTTCCCTTTTCAGTCAGATAGCACTCCGCTGTGTATGTGAACTGAATATTCTTTACCCATTCGTGTGTTGGCAGCCATTTAGGTAGTCTTCATATCTTGGCTACTGTGAACAGTGCTGCAGAGAAAGGTGAGCGCAGGTGTCTCTTCTGTTTCCTGCGGAGATCTAGCCAGTAGTGAGACCACTGGGCACCATGCTCCTGCTGCATTCCGTTTTAACACCCTTCTTACCATTTTACATAAGGGCTGTGCTAGTTTATAGTCCCACCCACGGAGCAGAGGTTCGGACACCCACAAAGGTTCTCTTTATTGTGTAATTTCACCAATGCTTGTTTGCTTTTGCCTTTTTTTTTTTATAATGACCATTCTAACAGGGATGAGACATCTCATTGCAGTTTTAGTTTTTATTTCTCTGGTGATTAGGGATATTGAGCATTTTTAGATACTTGCTGGATACTGAGCAGCTTCTTTTGAGAAATATCTATTCAGGTCCCTCCTTCACCCAGAAGAAGAGACCTTCACCATTAAGCTCAGACTCCAGAACCAGGCTGTCCACATTTAGCTACCTGCTTCACCGCACAGCTCATGTGAACTGGTACAAGTTACTTATCCTCTCTTTGACTTTGTTTTCTCATCTGTGAGATGGAAACAATGGCATTTACCTCATAGAGTTCTTGTGAGAATTAAATTAATTGATTTGTGTAATTTGCACACAGTTCATTAAATAAATATTTGCCATGGTGGTGATGATAAAGGAGATTACAGTACATTGTCTGCTTTCAAGAAGCTTTGTTGCTTGCCTAATAAGGGAAACAACAAATTGCACACAACAAATAAAACCATATATAATTAAATACCAGTTTGAGTGCCAATCAGAAGTTTAATATCGTATAGCTTTGGGGGACAGTAGTAAAAGACAGTAGGGAGTGTGGCTTTCAGGTGGGCAGGCTGGAGATAGAAGGGAGACCTGAGTCCCAGTCTCCTTGACATGAGGACTACCACCTTCAACAGAGCACTGATGGCTACTGTTACAGTGATGGTTATGCACTGTGCAAATTTCCATCCATACAGACAAGAGCCCAGGATTCTGGGTCTAAGCTAAAATCTTGGGGGTTTGCATTAGTCATGGCAGGGTGTGACTCACCCTTGGGAAGCTGAGTGTGGATGGGAATGTGACTCACAGAATCGTGTCCAGAGGTGGAGTTGGCACAGAGCAAGTCCATCAAATCAGGCTTCTATCAGGAGCTGCATTGGAAGACAGGATAAAGCACACTCAAAAGTCCCAAAAGAGGTTAAGCACTAAAATAAAAAGACTGCAGTACACAATAGGAAACAGAGCATTGATGTGGAGATTAAGCTTTGCAGGGCTTCAGTTGATAAATTAAGCCAAACGAATTCTAATTAAGGCATCAGATAAATTAATTTAAAATGAGCATTAGATCCTGCATCAGTAGGGCCATAAGGCAAATGCTTCCCAGTGTCAGAGAATGAGCTAAGCCATCCATGCCCAGAGGTTCAAATGTAAGAATTAGTTCCAGCAAAGGGCAGCAGTGGGTGATCCATGAAGGCCAGTATCAGTCTCAGCTTGGAGAAACTCAGCGATCTTTGACTGTATAGGAGAGATTTTATGAGGTTGAATGGTGAGCTTGTCTTTCTTCCAAATATCTTTATTGAGTTCCTACTGTGTTTGAAGTACTGTATGTTTCAAAACATGGTAGAGACAGGGGTGACTGAGCCATGCATCTTTCAGTTGAGGAGTTAACAGTCTCAAAAGTATGATAAACCCTATTCACAAATAAGCAATACAATGCAGAAACCAATGCCTGATGGCTAAGAGACAGTGATAAAGGGCTTTGGGAAAGCAGAAGAGGGAGTGATTATTGGGGGTTCTTAACTCCAGACCTGGCACTGGAATCACCCACTCCAAGCTCAAATTTCTACTCTGCTGCTTGGTAGATATTATGACCTTGGGTAGAATCTTACACCTATTTGACCCTGATCTGCAGAATGTCAATCAAAGAAGTACCTACCTCACTGAATCAAGTTGAAGACTAACTGAGATAGTGCATGCAAAATACGTGTTACCTAATAAATGTTAGTTGCTATCTTCCAAAGTCCTATATTATTAGTGTCAAAGGCACTCTAAGTGCAAGGCATACCTGACAACAGATGTCTGAGAGCAGCTAAAAACCTGAATAAAAGACTCAGCAGCATAGAGTACGAACTAATTATAGCGACAAAGAGAGAATTGTTAACAATTAAATTTGTTCCGCCCCCTTAGGATTTATCTACTAGACATGTGTCTGTAATTCACAGAAAGCTAGTGAGTTCTCCTTTCTGCTGCAGTCCCTCCCTACAGAGCACCGAGATGCTCCTTAACTGGATGGAATCTTGCTGCTGAAAATGGAAACGGGTGCTATGTTGTTGGGGAACAAGTCTGTAGCGTCTATTAAAATTTAAATGGGTAGAAAGGAGTAAATACCCCTGAAGCTATTACACCTTCAAGTATAGCCCCTGGAGGAATACCCATACATGTATTTTAGGAAGCATGGACAACAGGAAGACGTTGGAAATAGCACAAATTTCCACTCACCAGGATCAAGACTTTATCGATTCTGGTGGATCCACGTTCTATAGTACTATGCAATAGAGAAAAAGAGTAGGAATTCGTGTCCCTGCGTAGTGTGATCTCCAGGAGACATGTTCAAAAATACATGCTAGAAAATATATATGGCATGCTATCTATATAAAAATTCATAGGTGTTTTATAATTACATGTCAAACTTCTATAAAGATACATACCACACTGATACCAGTAATTACCACAAGGTTGGAGTGTTGTAGGGAAGAGAAGAAGAAGAGAAACTTGGGCCTTTGAGGTGCTCTGAGCTAGCACGACTGTGGGTTAACATCTTATTGTGTAATTGGAAACAAATACAAAATAGGTTCCTATAATAAAAGACCTCTACTCACTCTACTTACTGCACTGTCACCATAATCCAGGCGCCTTTCAAAATGGTGGATACTTTCCTTTAACAAATGCAATATAGGAAAGGCATGGCTTAGTTTATTTTTATGTACTAATCCTTTATAAAGCTCATGAGAAGAAAAAAGTATGTTGCTTTTTAAAAAAAAAAATTTGCAAGCAGTTGCAGAATTAAATTTGGTTCCTAAGTTTCATAGGGAATGATTTAATGTTCTCCCACACATTGCTGGCACTCACATATGCCCCAAATAAAAATGAGCTGCATAGAATTGTAAATAACATTTACACAAGATGGACAGGGCTGCTTAGCTTGCTTTCCAAAGTGGAGATGAAAATACCCATTTACAATTTATATTGAGACAGGAAAATCACCATTATCTCCATCGTATAAGGAAAAAATAATAATCCTCGATGGAGGTGGATGCTTTCAAGTGCACAGCTTGCAGATAGGTTAACCAGACATTCAGATGGAGACTGAAGCTGTCAGCCAGATATCTGCTCATTTTCAAACATCTAAGCAACTGATGGATTTCTTTTAAATTTATATGTTGACTTTGGGGATGGGTAAATAGAGACCACATTGCACCAAAATTAAAATAATAACGAAGGCATATACTTGATATGTTTTCAGACAATGCCTTCATCTTCCTTTATACCTGAGCCCATAGCAACCCTGCTAGTTCTTTAGAGCAGATATTCTTTGTACCATTTTATTTTGTCATTTTATGACATTGAGTTTCAGAGAGATTTAATAGGATTGTCCAGGATAGTATGCACAATATCATACCCACATTTATCCACTTGGCATTTATCTGTAGCATGATTATGTTGTGCGCTTATCTTTTTTATCCTGGTCTGACTCCCTCACCAGAATGCAGACTTTATGAGAACAGTCTTTCCTTTCTTTTCATGGCTAGAATAGTGCCAAGCATATCTACAGAAAGTACTCTACAGCTGTTGGATGAATGAAAGAATGCACAAATGAATGAATGAATGAATAGGATCTGAGCCTGCGTTAGCACCCAAAACCATATGAACTGGTTATTGGAACAATGGAGAATAATCTCTGAATCAGGAATATAATCATGGACTTTCTCTGGAACAAGCAGAGAATGTAACAGAGAAGAAAAACTAAGGGTTACACTGAGAGTGTCAGGCACTAACTACTTTTTAATGAGGGCACTGGCAAGGAGGTACTTCGCTGGTAGAAACACTCAGGCAGGAAGGAAGACTGGTACCACCTTGATTCGCAGGCTTCTCTAAGGAAGTCACCTCTCAGCTAACAGCTTGCAGAAGATTGAGTTGTAATTTTTCTAGCAGAGTGAATGAGGGAGGCAGAGGGAGCTACGTACACACAAGCTGACAGGAGAGAACAGGCAAACTGAAAGTCATCCAATGGAGATGAGGAACAGTGGGAGCGGCCATAGCACGTAAGCCTGAAGATGTAAGCAAGAGGCAGGTAGAGAAGGGGCTTGGCTGTCATGTACAAAGACAGAGACTTTATCCTGAGCGCTACAAGAAACTGCTCAAGCAATGGTATGTGCGCACGGAGGAGTTTCCTAAACTTGCTTATGCATGTTCAAGAAAGATGAGAAGCTTGCTGGGTAAACAGGGTGTGAGCAACATTGCAGAGGATGTAGCATCTGCAAAGATGGAGGGGCACAAAGGCAGAGGATCAGGAATCCTGCCGCGTCGGCGTGGCTGAGCACTTTGTAAACACCAGGCAGTCAGAAAAGCCAGATTATGAAACTCTTGTATAGGCAATACATTCCAAGAAACCCAGTGGAGGTTAGATAATGCTGAAGTTTATATATTATGGATTTTTTCATAAATACATACATACCTAGCATAGAATTTCATATGTTCACCTAAAAAGAAGCACTGTACAGTTTCTCTTTGGTGTGTCTGAGTAATAAGCATCACTATGTTGCACTTTGGGGCTATTGTTAAATAAAATAAGATATACTTGAACACCAGCACTGTAGAACCACCACAGGCATCCCGACAACCAAGATATCTCAGTGACAAATGGGAAGGTCATGTATGCAGTGTGGATATTCTGGAGAAGAAGGTGATTCACATCCCAGGTGGGATGGAGTGGGATGCTGTGAGACTTCATCACGATACTCAGGATGACATGCACTTAAAACTTATGAATTTCTTATTTATGGAATTTTCTATTTTCAGACCACAGTCACCACAGGTAACTGAAACTATGGGAGGTGAAAGCATGAATAGGGGCAAAGAATTATTATTATATTTCATAGGCAATAAAGGACACAGTCATTTCCAGTATCTTCTGCATCTTCCTATGGGAACTATGTCACTTTTTATGTTTGTCATTGAGCAAGAACATGCTATATACAAGAATGAGGTTCTTAGTGATATGACAGAACTCTGTACCCAAAAGAAGGGAGAAAGTGAGGAAAGAGAATCTGGTTCTAAACCCCAGATCGCTCACTTACTGAGGGCTGGGGCCAAGACACTTAACTTCTCTGTCCCTCAGTTTCTCCATTGCTAGCATAGCACCAATGTAAACTTAGCTTTATCATGAGGACCAGCTTTTTTAAAGTGTGGGAAAATTACCTATGCAGGAAAAAGTTATTTTTTGCATGGTAGGAAGTGGAATAAGGGAGGTGGAGATAAGGGTGAAGTAATTTTGGTGAGACAGGAAGGACAAGACACAGCACCACAGCAGAAATGAAGAAAGTGACAAGGCCTGGTTAGCCGTGGATGCCACCTCAACAAGAGGTGGGGGAGTCCACAGGGGACAAATGCACAAAGAAGAAGCTGTGCATAAGCTAGGGATACCAATGAATGAGGTGTTCCATGATGTCTCCTAAGGATGGTGCTTCACAAGGTGTCTTTTTACAAAGTGAGCCCAAGACGACTCTGTTGAATACCTATACTTGTCTACAAGGTATACACTGCTGCAGTCCTGATGCCTCTGACAGTGCACTCACCTATTAAAACAAAGGTGATAACATAAGGAGTTTACTTGCCCCTTCACTTATTCAATAAATACTTGTTAAGTCCATCTGGGGATGACCCTCTGTAAGACACTGGGTCACACAGGCAGTTGCTGCATCTCAGGGAGCTTGCATTCTAGAAGGGAACCTTGAAGAGCACCCAGCAATGTCATTTTCTTAATAAATTACATCAGGTTTCAGTCAATGGGCTTTGGCCCCTTGGCCCCACCTGCCATATATTTATGAGCTTCCTGTCCAGGAGTATTTGCTCAGAAGCTCATTGTTCCACCAATTTTTTTTTTCAATATTCTCTCTCACAACTGAGTTTCTTTTATCAGAAAGCAATGGTTTCTGCCTAGGAAGTTCTTGTCCCTTACAGAAATAGGAAGTTGGTCATGAAGACTGAGATTCCTTTTAAATGTTTAAACAATATGGATATTTGATTGTGGTATTAGCACACCAAACTATCACCTTTCCTTAAACCCAGGTAAAAATATGGCGTGCTTCTCCATCCATCTGGTTAATATTTCCTCATCATGATTTTTAAGAACAGAATTTCAGCCTATCACGCAAAGCTTTCATGCCCCTGAAGAAGCTGACAGGCTAATGTGCAGGTCAAGTCTTTTTCCCTTGTTTCTACTCATCCTGACTGTCGCATTTCTCCCCGTTGATTAGAACCTGTGATCACAAGTACCACAAATATAGATGCGTTGCCCCCTTCGATGGTGGAGGGAATTTACTCATCAATGTTTAGCAATTTCATCCAGAATCCAGAGTCTAGTTGGAGGTGGGGAGAAGTGTAAGTCTTTGGTGGTACAAAAATTAGAAAGTACTGATTTAAAGGGAACTTATTTCCAAACAAAAGCCAACATAGCAGAAAAGAAGTTTATATTAAATTTAGGACTTTCTAATCTCAATCTCCCCTTTAAACTTTTACAGAATGGTTATGTAATAATGGGTCTCCCTTTCCTATGCCTTAATGCCAGACCTGCTAGGTTTCTTCTTTTTTAAAAATAAGATGGTACCAGCATTGTGGACAGATACATCAGAAGGCAATAGCTTTCCTCTTTCTGCTGACATGAAAATTGTCAGTAATTTGGAGCTGGGCAGGGATAAGGCTGTGTTGAGATAATTTCCTCAGATGCAAACTTAAAGGGGTGCCAAAAATCTCAGAAATTGAGATGTGTGACATTTTAAAGAAATATGTTTTAAAAATCTAAATTCGTACCAAAAACTCAATGCTGAATAAAATATCCAAATTTTTTAGACAAAGCTCAGTGTTACAGATTTCCCCTTAGTTTTAGGCTTCAAAATAACTTACCCTGGCACTGATAAATCCTGTTACTTAAAACTCAGCTATTTTGTTCACAGTAACTGTTTTGGTATTCCATTTTGTTTTCTCAAAATCTGGGATTAGAATATCATTTATTTTAGTTACTAAATTTTGGGGTGCACCTTGCATTCTGCCTTACCTGCATTACCTTGGTCCCCAGCGTGGTAGATTCTTTACGCAAACTTGGCCTCAATGGCCTATTTGTCTGGTTTGGGGAATTTTTCTTCCTACCGTCTTCTCCATGCTGTGTTAATGGCTATTTGGGTAGTTCTGCTTGTGGAGCACAGAAAGGTCTGTTCGCTCCAGAATGAATGAAGTAAATATGAACTATGTTGAGCATGAAATTTCATTTTGGGTAGTTAATGCTGTGATAATGATTGTCATGTTCAAGAGGGGCACCAGGGGTCAGGGAGGAGCAAGCAGCCTCAGGTTCCGAGTGATCAGCCTCATGCTCATGATTTCCAAGACTCCACAAGATTCAGGCTATGGCGGGACTAGGGAGTTGGCCAAGAGACTGTCTTGCTTTCTTTCTTTCCAAGTACGAGGGATTGAACTCAGGGTCTTCTCACTGAACTACATCCCCAAGTCTTCCTTTTGTTTAATTTTAAATTTTGAGTCAAGGTCTTGCTAAGTTACTAAATTGCGCAAATGGGGCTCAAACCTGCCATTCTTCAGTCTCAGCTCCTCATAGTGCTGCATTACGGGCCCACACCACCACACCAGGAAAGAAGGGCTTTCTTTTGTAATTCAACTCATGTTGTACGATCTGAACTGCAAAAAATTTTGTTGACCTCGTGTCTTCTGAATGATTGGAGCTTAATAATCTTGGCTTGATGCATGTATTTGTGTGTGTGGAGAGAGAGAGACACAGAGAGAGAGAGAGAGAGAGAGAGAGAGAGACAGGGGGAGAGAGAGAGAGAGAGGGAGAAAGTCCAAGACTGCCCTCATTTTTTTACTTTTTATGTGATGTCTCCTGGGTGACTACAGTTCTCTTCTTTTGTGGAAAGTCTCTTTCTAGTGAAAATTATAGAGTGAGTTCATGGAGTAACACACCTAGGTTTTATACAGTGATTTACAGAAGAGCTATTCAGCAACTTTGTTCTGATCTATGGAGGATGCATTAGGTTTTAGTTTGTGCACTAAACAGCAGTCATCTCTTTTAAAGCAATATCCCTTTTCACCTAGGCCTTCTCTCTGTTGTAATGCTGAAGAGACAGTTTTGCCAATAATAGCAGAATCAGGAGTTGTGAATGTCATCCTTGTCTTCTTGTAACAAACCAACTGAGCAAGAAGTGATGCAAAGAGGATGAATCCTGTGAGAAGTCTTGGAAGAGCCTCAGCACTGCTGCTGTGTCTGTCGGAGA
Source organism: Dinomys branickii (assembly GCA_004027595.1). Lineage (NCBI taxonomy): Eukaryota > Metazoa > Chordata > Mammalia > Rodentia > Dinomyidae > Dinomys > Dinomys branickii. The sequence goes on from PVLD010004430.1 coordinate 39,357, forward strand.
GTGGGTGATTCAGCCTTTTCAGTCTCTCTCTGCCATAAAGAAAACTCTGACAGCATCTGAGTGGATTTCATGGCAAATCACAAATGGCAAAGAGGAAGAAACCAGTCGGGTAGTTGGAGGCATAGCACCTGATGAGGATCAGGGTGAGGGAAGAAGTATGGGTAGGCAGGCAGTCATCATTCAAGCAGTTCTGCCACAGACATGGCCTAAAGAAGGGACAGAGTACAGTACAAGAGGGGCCTAACTTTGGGGAGACTGGGCTGCAAAGGCTGGGAAGAGTTCTTGGAATGACTGACAGGAGTTAACCCAAAGAAAACACTGGACCTGGAACCAAGACCTCTTAGACAGAAAGAGAGGTCAGAACTGAGTTACTAACACTGGGCTCTGTTGAAGAATCCAAGATATACAAAGCCAGAGATGAGAGTAGTAAACTGATTAATCCAGAAGTATTATATTTCTCTTCATAGGGTCAGTGTTGGTCCCATAGGAGGAGGCATAGCTGTCCCAGTAACGTCCATGCTAGGTAATTAGAACAATGCAGTGGCAGTGTATGGCAGGCTTATATTTATCAAGTGCTTTACTGAGTACCAGGAGTTGTCCTAAAAGTTGCCTGTCATTAGGTCCGAATGACAATTTTGAGAGTTCAGTACTGTTGGCCTTCTCATTTATGGCTGGGCAAATGGCAGCCCAATGGATGAATAAGCATGTGTTCGATACCATCATGTTAGAACTGGAATTTGAACCCAAGCATTTGTGTTTCAGAGCCACATTCCTCATCACTATGCTCTGCTGTTTATACAAACAGGTCAGCAAGTTACCCAAAGAGGAGCTCAAGTGGTCCGAAAAGAATAGATTCCAGTGCATACACTTAAACTTGAACTTGGTGCGCTATCTAGGAAGAAGGCCTTTCCTCAAACCTCTAGGAAGGAAGGCTGTCTGCAGTAAGTTGGTGAATATAAGAAAGCAGTTTCACCCAAGAGACTCCTTTGTCGGTGATTGGCTTGGTCTTTCTAGAACATTTTAAAATTCAGCTATTGTTGTTCTGGCATTCATCCTGGGTCAGGCAGGTTTTCTCTGGGTTTTCCCATATTCCGTCCACTCTCAGCTCCAACATTGCCGTCGGGGACCTCATAGCACCCTGCTATTCTGGCTGTGAAAGCAAATCTTTTTCTCATGACTATTCTACACCATGTGTCCTGATCCCCATTGGGATCTTTTGGTCCAATGTACACATTTCCTCTAAAAACATCACGACCGAAATAGTTAGGAAACCATTCTTGGTGGCTGATGAACTCACATTGTGAGCCTGGGAAAGCTAGTTAGTTAATGTTCATTTTACACTAAAACACTTGAAATTACTCACTTGAAATGTAAACACATATTTAATTTTAGTGTTTTCATCTTGCTCTGGGAGGAGGAAGTAGGAGGGCCATTTTGTTGTGCTTTGTTTAACAAATTCACCTGTCACATGGGTCTTATTCGCCTCTAAAACCTCTGTAACACTAGCTATCTGAAGAAAGCATTTAGCAACTAATTACTTACTACATGGCAGTATCTTTTCCATTGTTGTCTTGTACTGTCATTGAACTCATTAATTGCTATTTAACTTCTCATGGGCTTGTCTTGTCTCCCCAAGTGGATTATTAACTCTAGAGGATGGGAATTTTACCTCATTGATTTTTCTCCTAGACCCTTAGGGTAGTGCCTGGCACATTTGGAGAGCAGTATATATTTTTTTACTCAGACCGCTGGTCTTTTGTTATTGAACACTGGCCAGAAAGAAAGGGGGAGAAGAAAGTGTATGTGCATTTGTGTGTATTTCAGAGAGAGAGGGAGAGAGGGAGGAGTCGCCTCTTCATCCCTCTGTGTTTCTCAAGGAGGTCAGTTACCCCAACTTGAGTGCTCATCTTGCCCCTCCCCCCAACCTTGCATCCAACCTTACAGAGAATAGACCCTCTCTAAATCTTGAGTCTGTACGAACTTATAAGTTTTCCCAGGAATTCAGTTAGTGTTCTAACCTATAGTCCCTGGATCAACTTTAGAATCCTGAACTGATTTCACAAATGAGAAAGCACTGTTACTGGGACAGCACAGGCATGATTCTATCAAGATTGCTAAGCTGACTATTGACTATTTTAGTAAGAGATAGAAAGTTTGAAATCTGTACTAACTTTGACTGGAGCAATCTCCTAGCAAAAAAGTTGAAAAAAGAAAAAAGATAGTTTCCGCCCCGAAGGGATGCTATGGAATAACTACAAAGAGATCTGTCTGTAGAGAAGTTATGTCAGAAGGGCCAGGGATTTAGCTGAGTGGTACAGTACCTGCCTGGCACACACGAGGCCCCGGGTTCAATTCCCAATGCCCATCCCCCCAAAAAACTTTTGTTAGAAAAATGTTCCAGACTGCCCTGTGGGTAAAGAGAAAGTTGTTTCTGTTGGTGCAAAAGCCAGAGGCATGTGTAAGGAGAGGGAAGAGATCTGTTGCTGGTGTTTATAATAATGCTAGCTAACAGTTACTAAATCATAAATATATTGTAGACATAAATCTCTTGGCACTTTGAGCATTGTAACTCCTTGATTCTCATGGTAGGGGAGTAGGGGTAACTTTAATTTCTTCATAATGATGGTTCTGAGGAATGTTCTCAAAGCAAGAAAACTGATGAGTCACAGAGCTAGTACTGACCCCCCCAAAATCTGACTGTGGAGCACAGATCAGCAAAGATTTTCTGTAAAGGGCCAAGTCACTAATATTTTTGGCTTTGTGGGCCAGGATGATCTCTATCTCGCTTACTCAGCTCAAGCGCTGTGTTGTAAGAGCAGTAATAGGCAATACGTAACTAAACGGACATGTTGGGTTCCAATAAAACTTTATTTATAAAAACAAGAAGAGGAATGATTCGGTGCGTACTTTGCCAGCCCCTAGTGTTGAAGCTCATCTATATTTCTTTCTAAAATTATACATTAGTCTCTTTTTCCTCCCTCTAGATTTAGAGATATAGTTGAGATAGAGATAGAGATATTTTACTTAATGTGTAACATTTTTGCACCTGTGTAGAGTAAAAACAAAGCTTAAGTGAGTCCTATCAGTACAAGAAAAGAACTGATCCCACAACTTTGTGGACTCTTTTCTATTTGTCCCCAGTCTCTAAAATAGAAGTAAAAATTTCTGGAAGGAGCTGATTAATTCAGAAGATTTGAAATCAGGAGCGTTAGACATAAAGTTGATGGTGGAGGAATTAATATTAATACTAATCATTGACCTTTATAAAGCACCTTGTCATTTACAAAATACTTTTCCCTGTTCTTACTAATGACCAAGCCAGCTCTTCCCTCCCCTCTCTGGGTGCCTGGGGATTTGTCCTAATAGTGTTCCAGAGTGTTAAGGCTGCTGATACAATCTAATCTAAGCAGGTACTGGGACCCGAGCACATTACTTATTCATGCATTTGCTGATGGGGGTGGAAACCAAGCATGGCATCAGTAGATTCCGAGGGGGATATTTTCACATTGTCTAGCTCTTCAAATCTGGGCCCCTGCATGTCAAAGAGAAGAAAAAGTACATCATTTAAAAGTGCATCCGTCACATACGTGCTTGGAAACATGTCACAGTGAGTGGGGAAACATTATTAATTCCTTTTGCCTTCGAAGAATAATTCATGCACTTACAAGTATAATCTGCATCACAATGAAATAGTTGGATGTAAGCGTAGGTGTAATTAATGCCGGAAAATCTCCAAAACAAGGGAAGCAAGGAAATTAACAGCTAAGTCAGCTTCAGACATGATCAGCAAGCCAAGGAATTTAGGGATGTGTTACAACCTTGTGTGGGATTGGTAATTATGAGGACCAGTGGAGGGGAGAAATGTGAAAGCTGTTCCCGGTGTTGGGACCTGGCGGTGAGGCCTGAGTTACTCCTGCTGATTTTGCATCCTCTCCGTTACTTAGATCCTCTAATTTAGTTCCGTGTAACCACTCATTCTTCAGTCCCTGTTGTAGCAAAAGCTCAGAGGTGGACATAAGATGAGACAACTCTAATAGTAATAGTTCTCTGGGTGCCATGGCTGCCTGGCTAGATTTCTCTTTCATGGTTGCCTTATTGTCTGCTGTTAGTCCGCAGGTACCTTCTTCTATACAGAATTTTTTACAATGGAAATGAGACCTGCCTGCCCATGAAGGTTGCGGCCTTCTCCACCTCCCCTTATGCAGGGCAATCTATTGTCAGTGGACAGTTGGCACAGAGGGCTGGGGCTCTATCTTCCTTTCCTTACTCCCGCCTGCCTGGCATCCCTCTTTCAATTAAATGACAGACACTCAATGCCCCAAGTCAGGTTTTATCTCTAGAGACCCCAACTTAGGACATAACACTGTGGCTTACTGCATCAGTTACTAGGGGCAAGGCACCAGCCTTGACATGTATTTCCTCACTGGACCCTTACAATTATTGCTTTACTTTTTGGAACTGAGGCTCCGTGAGGCTAAGCGCTCAAAGTCTGGCAGTGAATAGAGCTGGCTTTCTGGTGCGTCAGACTGCAGAGGTCTCGTTGCATCTCGTGCCAGAGTTGAGTAAGATGCATGATTGTCCGTGCTCTACCCACAGGAGCTTACCATTTAATCAGCAGGGAGAGCAAACACAAAACTGTTGTCAGAGAGATGCAAGAAAGGTTATGGGGATTCAGAGGAAGGGAGCTTGTTTCCAGTTGAAAAACATGACTGTTTGTAGAGATTTGATCAGACGCTGACACAAAGGCCATGCTGATTCCTCAGTCTTTCCAGAGGGGCTCACCCTGCTGGCTCGTCTGGTGTACATTATGCTTTGTTCGTGGAGTCCTGTGCAGGAGGTTGAGGGATACAAGTACATACAGGTATATCGACTCAGCTCCTGTATGCGCCTATTGCAGGTAAAACTTTTGCGAGCCAAAGGAGGCCTTGGATATGTTGCCCCCTGGTTCTGGAGGAAGCGTGAACAGGGTCTGAAATTCTTTAACAGTCATAAATGAAGAGCAATTTTCTTTGATGCCCATCTCTGAAACTGGCCACCTGAAAGTCATGGTCTTAGTCCTATCTTCTCCAGCAGTAATCTAGGAGAGTAACAGGAGAGATGGCAAAAATGATGGAATTTGGGATATATATTTTTAGCTAGAGCTGATGGACACTTTTGCATTTTTGTTTTGTTTGCTTGCTTGCCTGCTTGTGACCAGGTCTTGCTAAATTGCCCAGGTGGGGCTCAAACTTGTGACCCACTTGCCTGAGGTTCCCAAAGTGCTAGGGTTACATGTCCCACACAGCTGGTTGGAACTGGTGGATTCTTAAGGACTTGCTCCTAGGAGTGACTGTCCTCTTCATTAACCTCCATGTCCACTATTTTCCCATCGGTCATTTTATGTGCAGGCCTCACAGAGGACAGAATATACTCTGCATTCATCTGTAATAGTTTATTTTCCAACCAAAAGACCAACTAGGAGGCATTATGGTCTCCTGGAGTGTTTCCCCCACAATGCTCTGCTGTGGCTGATCTTAACACTGAATGGAGCTCCTGCTTTGGAAAAAAGTCAGAGCAGACGCAAATGCAAACATTTCTTCTCTACCTGTGTTCTTTAGTTTTCTCCTGGTAACCCATGGCTCATTTTACTTTTACCATCCTTGGGAAAGAAGATACGTACATAACACAAACAAGGCCTGACCAGAAGAGATGAGGGTCAATTAAATTACAAACCTTTATGACAGAGAGAGACACATTGCCATGAATCCCTCTCCGAACATACCCCTGACCTCAAACGCACTTCTCTCGTCACTCTTGACACTTCCTGGCACACAGCTGGAAGTCTTCTTTTGTAGAGTTTCTTCCAAGATGCAATCGAAAACACAGCGAACGTTGCTGCCCAGTGCCACACAGCAGAAAGGCAGCCTCATGGGAACATTACAGTGCGTTCTCACGCACCAAACACTTTGAATCAATTCAGGACACTGAAGCAGCCATGACAGCGCAGTTAAAGAAGTCCACAAGAGAGTACCTCCACAGCTGCTTCAGAAAGTGGCAGGAAAGGGTATCTGTGTTCACATCAAGGGACAGTGCACTGAGAGAGTCTAACGCCAGTGTGGCTTTTACTGTAATAAAAGTTTTAATTTAAATATTCACCATATTTTTCAGTGACACACCATGCACATAGAACCCTCACATCTATACAATAATTTGCATCTTGCATGTTTTCTCATAAAATCCATTAGGGCAAGTTTGTTTGTTTGTTTATATTTAGTAGTGAGGACTGAATTCAGGACCTTCACAATGAATTGCATTCTCAGGCTTTGGGGGGGCATGAAACAAGGGCTCACTAAGTCCCTGAGCAGGCTGGTCTTGAAATAGCAATCCTCCTGCCTCGGCCTCCCAAAGTGTGGGGATTATAGGCATGCCCCGCCACATCCGACTAAAACAAGAGTTTAAATGTGAGAAAGTATTAATTCTTTTCTATGTAGGCAAAATATACGATCTCAGTCTCAGCTACAAATGAGCCTAGCAGTGCTCACATCACTTGCTTCCCAGCATCATTGTAAAGAAGTAAATAAAACTATGTACTTGAAAGCCCCGGGGGAAAAACAAAAGAAAGTGCATGGAAGACGAAGTGGCCGATTAAATGTTGAATACGTTGTTTCTTTTTATTCTTGAAACTTGATGGATTTTCAGTAAGTAAGATCATTGCTAGATCAACCCCTTTTACCCTAATTTATGTGAAATTTTCTGCTTCCCATGGTAGGAAAAAAATATATATCCTTACTCTGACTTTCTTAAATGCCCCAGCACTTGTGTCAAGGATGGTGATTACACTGTGTTCAGCATTAAAATGTCTCCTGTGAACTGTGATCGGGGACTGGGGAGTTACACACACACACACACACACACACACACACACACACACACACACACAGTTGAAAATCACAACACAAGTCTGTGTGGAACAGGACAGTGGCCCAGCTTTGTACAGATGCTTCTGTTTAGGAGCTCAGAGGCAGCTGTTCTCCCTTAGACTCAAAAAGCCTCGTCATTTCAGTTTTACAAATTGTAAGCACCTGCACAAGTCTGTATCTAGAATTCGGTGTGGGATTTTTTTCTCATTTTTGTTTTCTAGACAATAGAAAAGTCTGAGTTTATTCACAGTGTTCCCATGTAATACTTTGAGTTATCATATGCCTAATACTTTGAGTCACAAGTCTGAGTAGCTACGTGAAGGATAAATTTTGTTTTCTGGAAAATGGTCATAAGGGGGAAAACTAAAAGGGTTTTTATGGGAATTATCCTTCTAAAATTCCTTTTATGTGCAGTGAGGTATAGTATGACTTAGGTCTTTGCCCAGAATATTGAGGACACCGGGAGACTCTGTCCCCTCTTTGTTTATAGCGGGAAGGGAGACAGGGAGACTAGACCCCACGCACTTCTTTCCCTGACTGTGGCTTCTGTGTCACACCAGCTTGAGAGATGGAATCAGGGCCTTCCGGCTGTCTCACCTCAACCTTTTCCTTTCACGCCAGAGAAGACAAGATCTCCTTCTGGGAAGCTGAATATTCAGAAGTAAAGTAGATTTGGACTTAGTATCAGTGAGTGTCCCTGCCATACTCGTGACTGACCTTTGAAAGTGTGAGTTTAAAAGTCCAGAACTTTCTAAAAATAGCTTTTTGGAGGACATGGTCAAACACAGAGTTGTACTCCAGTTTATGGCCAGTAGAGGGCGAAAAAGTTAATGCAATCTTTTTGAGCTGTTGGGCTCTCAATTAATGTAGGTATGTGAATAAGTAAATAAATAAAAGAACCAAGTTAGCCCGAATGTTTTGAAACACACCCTTTAAGCGACATCCACTAAACAGGAGAAACACATTTTGTTTTCTATACCATAGTCATTCATGAAGGATGACGGCAGTTAGAGCATAGCCTGTAAGAGTTCCTTCATTAAACCCAGAAATGGAGGCAGCCTGGAGCTCCCTCGTGTCAGAATTCCGGAGCCCTCGGGTAGAGGCAGGCATGACACTGCCATGTGATTTTGTAGCAGTTATAGAAATTTCATATTAACAACAAAAAGCTGGACCCTGCCAGAGAGAAAGGACTGCTTATCAACTGCGGTGGGCAGTTGCTCTTGGTTCATTTCTCATCCCTCCCTCTTCCTCGCTATTCAGTTTTCAAGGACTCAGCAATAAACTAATCAGGAGTGGAGGATGCCACCTCCCGGGCTCACTCCACGGGCAGCATAAATCAGGGCTGCTGTTGATGAGAGCCACGAGCAGGTCTGCAGCATTTGGAGACTGAATGGATGGACGTGGCCGTGGTCAGGGATGGTTTCTCAGTCCTGAGAGGTGGGCAAGGTCCCTGCGGAGAGTGAAGGCAAAGACAGACTCCACAGCAATCCATTCATTTATGCACTTGGGACTCCTCATGCCTGCCAGTCCCAAAGCTAGGGAGGCAAGCATGAGTAGGATATTTTGCTTCAATTAAGGAACCCAGTGAGCCATATTCCTGGATAAGAAGTATATGAACAAGGTTCAAGGGTCATCAGCTTTTATTGAAAATCCATTTCATGTACTTCTAACAGCTGGAATTATATGGGCCTCTGCCAAGCACTTTGTATGGAGCTTTTCAGTGAGTCCTCATGACATAGTTCTTCTATGTTTGTAATTCCCTACACATAAGGGGGCTAAGTAACTATGGCAGGATCTTACAACTAGAGACCAGAGACCCTGCTTTGTGTGTGTGTATGTGTGTGTGTGTGTGTGTGTGTGTGTGTGTGTGCGCGCGTGTGTGCATAATGCTCTAAAGTAAGGGCTCAGTTAATGTTTTAACATGCTATCAATAATAGCTACCACGTAGTAAGATCTGATCTGTACCATGTATTATGCTAAGTGACTTAGATCTTACTGAATCTCCACAAGCCTTAATTCAGGTATGGTTCTTGTTGTTATTTTGTATGTAAGGAACTGGTTAAGTACCTGCTCAAAGCCGTACCATGCATTCAGAGATGGGGCGTTTGGAAGGAAACTGGGTCATGAGGGCACTAGACTTATTGGTAGCTTCATGCATTGGTGAATCTATAACTAAATGTGCTCTTAGTATGTGGGGCCTGATTGGAAGATGGGGGTCACAGGAAGCATAACCCAGAAGGGTCTCTCTCCCTTCCCAGCTCAGCCCTTCTCTCTCTGTTTCCAGACTGCCATGACCGAAGCAGCTTTCTTCCACTAGACCCTTGCACCACGCCCTTCTTGCATTGGAGCCAGCCAACCATGGGCTAAAAATATGGGGCAAAATAAACTTCCCCTTTAGCTTGTGGGTAGCAGCCATTTTTGTCCCAGCAACACGGTGACGTAAGGTTTTCGTGGGGCGACAGAAGGTTTTCTTGGGGTGAACACCAAAGCAAAGCAAGGGAAATATTGGATTTTAAAACCTTATTTGGTTTATCCTGCTAAAAAGCCCTTATTGGTAGAATTGAAAGTTAATTGGCAACTTTTGCATGGTTAAGCTTAAGTTTTATTTTTCTTTCGTGTGCGATTATACAAGAACAGCTCAAATGGTCGTTTGACTTGTGTTTACAAACAGAGCAAGGTCACTTTGAAAGTCTGTCTGGCTTCACAGGCTCGAGAATATTTCATTCCCTCTACTTATTTATTATTTTAACAATACGGTATTTGCTTAGGAAAAAGACTTCACTAAAATTACTTAGTAAGGGGGTGGAAGAAGGGTAGAGACCTCAAAGGCGTGTTTAAGTACCCAAAGATGTTCCATGTGAGCCCTTCCATGGGGCCTGGGCGCTGGTTCCTAAAAGAGCCTTTGCCTGAGAATCTTGGTGTCTGGGTTTGGAAGTTCAGAGCTGACAGTGTGTGTACCTGGAAGGAGAACACAGGAGAAAATCAGCTGAAACTTCACAAGGGAGAGAACAGCACCCAGGAAAAAAAGAGCTACAGGTGGCAGTGTGACTATAGAGGGATTTTGAAGAGCAGAATTATTTGTGGGCTTTGATTTTTAGTGGAAATTCTACTAGAAATGTGGTTTTCTTGAGCCCAGTCTTCTTCAATACAGATTACCCAGAAAAAAAATGGAGCAGGTGAGAAAAGAAAAAATAGGGAGAGAGTAAGAAAGAGGGAAGGGACAAGGAGGGAAAGAGGAAAGGCGGAGAAGAAGAGCATGGAAAAGGGGAAGGGGAAGAGGAAAGGAGAAGGGACAGAGACACAGGGTCTTGAGAGTTCTACACCGTGAGGGATTTGGGGAGTGGCGGCCGACCGTGTCTGATGCTGATAATTCCTCATGGTTGAGGAAAAGAACAAGGGAGGAAAGAATGTGCTAATGTGTGTGCCAGTAGTTTACCTTAAAATCTTCTTGCTTAAACCATGTGCTGTGCATGCTTCATCTAACCCTATCTACACCTTAGGAGGGCCGACATTTGAAGAGCCCTGGCAAAGAACACCCACTTCAGAGGATATCATTTGAGAGACATACCTAGAAGTCAGAAGTGCAAAGGCAGCCAGCCAAGATAAGATATAAAGTCTTTATACCTAAAGCTACCCCTAAAGACTCTTGTGAAACAGCATAGGAAATATTACACATAACTCTTATGGATGAAATTAATGGTGTTAAGGTCATGTGGATAGGCTAGAGGCATCCGGCAGGCACCCAGTGCTCTGGAAAACAGGGAGGATCTAATGAGTCCAACAGCTCCGCATGCCTTATAGGGTACCCTCAGTTCAGTACTCCTTTTAAGTCTTACGTCCTACCACTTACCAGGGGATTTGTTGCCTAGTTCCCACAGGAAGGTTAGCCAAGTTATGCTGCTGACAAAATGTCAAATTTGCCTTGAGTAACCTTTTCACATAAGAATTGTATGGTTTAGATCTACAAGGTCCCCCAAGGTCCTCCTGTGCTCAGAGGTGGGGTTTTCGGAAGGTGATGGACTACAAGTTGAACCAAAACAAACCTCTCTTTAAGCTGTGGCTGTTGGGTGTTTGCTGACAGCATTGCAAACATGGCTAAGACAAGGATTCTTGTGAAAACAGACATGGTAGCCTCGCCAGTTCACAGAGCAATACCAGATGTCATGTACATGCCCCAAGAATGGGATTTTATATCTGATGCAGAAATCAGTCGAAGACATTTTCATTGCATCGTCCCTCTCTGCATGGCTGCACTATAGGGGAGAGAAGCTTGTTCTCATTGACATCTGATTACTGGAAGTCACTGTGTACCCCATCTCACGGACACAAGGGAAGGGCAACTTTGAGCCCAGCCTTCTCGGGTTTGCTGAGACTGGCCTTCTAGTGCAGATCTGTTGAGCATCTGAGTTTTGCAATGGTGTTGACTTGAAACCAAAGGAGAGTAAACACATGGATAAGAGAATAGTGAATCTCTGGACCACTACTCAGAGCAGCAAAAATAAACACAGGAGTCATACTCCTTCAAAAAGCTGACCAAATGCATGTGACAGGAATGGCTTGTTCAGTGAGATGATGAAACTATGAGAAAAAAAAAGAAGATAAAAATATTACCGGTGGCAGAGACCGGTGGGAATCAGGAAAGTCTCAATGGAACTAATATATTAGTGATGGGCCTTAAAGAATCAGTAAGATGAAAGGCATGGGCTGCAGAGAGGTCTGGCTATTTTATGAATCAGGAGATGGTATAGGGAAACAGGATAGGTTGGGGTATGTTTCAAAAACTGTAGGAGACTTATACTCTGCCAAATATCCTAGTTCCTCCCCCTGATTTCTTTATTAGATGATGCCTGCCTCTCTCTTTTCCAACCTCATGGACAATTTTGCAATTTATTTCACTTAAATTTTTGCAGGTCCCACCAAGCAGGGCTTGCCTGTTTCTTGAGAGTCCTTTTGCACTTGAGAATTGGTTATCACTTTTAAATCTCAAACACACACAAAACAAAATCTCTGTGTCTCTTTACTGCCTATTTGCAATCGATCTGCATTCATGCCTTGTCTCTTTTCTCTGGAGACGCGTCACTGCACCTATCAAAACCTAATCCGAGTGCTTTTGGTCTAGATCTCACCTTTCCAAGGTTTTGCTTCTGCAATTATACCTTTCTTTTCTCCTGAATCATCACGTTAACCCTCTCAACTAGTTCATTCCTGTTGTCCCATGAATACACTCATACATTTCCTGGTATTTAAAAAAAGCTGATCTGTCTCTTCCTTCAGCTATTGCTCTTTTCCATCCCTTCACATAGGACCTTGAGCTACTCTCTCACTGGTATTCGCCTCTCAGCCCATCTGGTCAGGCTGTCCTCCCCGCCACTCCACAGCCACTATCATCAAGGACACCTGTGGTCTCTGCACTGCCAAATTCAGTGACTGCTGCGATGTGCTTATCTGACCCAGCTCAACGGTAGCATCAGACAGTCAGCCACTGCTCCCCAAATCCCACTGTAGAACTCACAGGACCTTGTGTCTTCGTTTTTCCTCTTCTCCAACCAGCCATTCCTCAAACGCTTTTGTTGGTCTTTCCGCTGGTCAGTCTGGACATGTGGTTTCTCTAGAGATGTAATTTGGGACCATCTGCTGCATATGCAGGACCTTCAGTTGTTTTCTGGGGTCACTGTATTTCCGAAAGCCAACTTGGCTTGACTGTATGGATATCTAGCAACCACTCAAGCTTATCATGATCAAATCAAACTGCTGTGTTCTCCCCTCAGACGTCCCCCACACTGTAATGTTCCCCAAACCAAAAAGCTCCAATAACTGAGTGATCATATGACTGCTAACAGCAAACATAAACATGAAAATTAGATGGCTAGTAATCCTATCAGAAGCCATGTGGACTCTACCTTACAACAACTTGAAAGACTTCAAAGATCTCTAAACCTCATATCATGCTTAGGAAAAGAAATCCAGACTCCTGTCTTATTTTTATAAGCTTGAACACCTCACCTTCCTACCTTTCTCATGTCACTATGTTCTATGCCCCGTCAGGCCCCATACATGTGGCAGCCATGTGAGTCACTTTCCTGTTGCTGGGAAAAAATATCTGATACACACAAGTTAAAGGAAGATGGGTTCATTTGTTTCATAGCTTTTAGTGGATTCACTACCTAGTCAGCTGGCTCCAAGCCATGAAGTGGATGGTGAAAGGGCCTGGCAGTTGACAGCTGCTCATCCCATGGCTGCCAGGAAGCAGAGAAGGAAGGAGAAGCTGGAGAGAAAGCTGTACCTTCCTGGGTCATGCCACCAGTGACCTGCTTCTGACCAGGCTCCCCCACTAACAGGGAGCCAGCTGTGTACTCAGAGACCCAAGGCCCTGGTGAGCACAGGGCCCCCATTTGCCAGTCACCTTCCAAGCACACCAGGCTCTTGTGCGACATTTTAGATCTACATCATAACAGTATTACTGCTGTTTCTGGTCCATGAACATGGTAGCTGCTGCTGGCAACTTTTTTTTCTGATGCTCTGCCCATGGTTTTTTCCTTCTGGCTGTTCATGTCTTCTATGTATGAATGTTCCAATAGGAGTCAGAGGAACAGATGGGTCAGAGGAATGGATGCCACATTGTACAGGCTCTCTCAGAGCCTTAGCACAGTGGGGGATTGCTTTGATTTAGCCAGGTGCCCACAGAGCGGCTAGAGAAACACAGTCACCTTGTGGGAGGCACAATAGCTACATCAGCTCTGTCAGCTGGCCAGGTTGAATGACACAGGCATTCATGGTAACCCCTTCCCGGTATCATTGGCCTCCAAATTACTGTGGCTGCAAAGTAATCTGTTTGCACAAAAATGTATTTGCACAAGTGAAAAGTGAAAGGACACTGACTAACTTCAACTTTTTCTTATGTCACTGTATGTTCACACTGTGGCATAGCTGCCAAAAAGTTGATGTGAGATTGCGCTGGGATTGGGCAATGTTGTATCTGAATTAGGGTGATGTAAGTTCAACCACATTCTAAGCCGATGAGCTCTTTCCTACTCAAAATATGATCCTTAGATTAAACTCGTCATGCCACGGCAATATATGTCCATGCGTGTTTACAGCAGCACAGTTTGTAATAGCTCAGCCTCAGGCACAGATGTGTAAATGTCACATTGTTTCTCTAGTGTGAGATACAGAATGTGTAAATAAGGAACAAAGCGTATAAAAGGTATTGTGAAAAGGGAAGAACGTTCTCAAAAGAAAGTGGAACAAGGGAGGGGCAGGGGAAAGCAGAGAAGAGAGGACAAAAAGAGTTCATATTCTTAAGTGAAATACGTTAGACATACATTTAAATAGCACGTTTTTCTCCACTGTGAGAAACTGAAAGGGTAAATAAGGACCGGGTGTATAATAGATACTGGGAAATAGGAAGGAAATATTCAGAATGGGGAAAGGAACAAGGGAAGGGGCGGGGGGGAAACAAGCAAGGAAAAAGTGAAAAAGAGAACAGAAGGAAGAAAATGGAAACAATGCTTTTATACATAAGGAAGGAAATGGATTGAAGGGAGGAGATGAGATTGGAGAAAAAAAATTCAAAATGAATCATGGACAGTGATAAACTCCCCCTGATGAATGTGATCATTATGCATATCTAAAAATCAGTCAAAAATATGGTCTTATCCCCACTCCATTGATATCAACTAGCAAACTGCCAGAAATAGAGACTCTCAGGTCCAGCGTGGGCCTTCCAAATCATAATCTGTATTTTGAAAGGATTTTGAGATGTTTCCTCCATGCATTAAAATTTGATAAGCACTGTGCTTAGACTGTTTCCTCACAGGGCTAACTGTCCCTTTAGGCTCTGTCGTGTAAAGAAGATAAAGACAGGCTGGGGGAAAAAGAGAAACAGAGTGATGTGGGTGGCACAATGCAGGTCATTAGTGAACGGAGACCTTCCCAGGAGAGACAGTCAAGATGCAGAACAATCCTGGGGACCTCCAGCCAGAATGCTGCACCTGGAGCACCAGCACTGGGTCCTAAAGCTTCCGTAGCACCTTGTCCCCACTGAATATAGAGATACCAGAGTCTGTCCCTGGAAGCATGGCCAGGTAATGGAAGGGTGGTACTCAAGGAGCTTGTGACTGTGGTCATCTACTGCAAATGAAATACAAAGAAGAAACCTCAGCATCTTAATAAATGGCATGCAGAGTGGTAAAATCTGTTAAAATCCTCGTTATATCCTGTTTTTTGTTCTTGTGCATACCACTATTATTGACCTGACCACTGCTGTCTCTCCTACTAAATTATATCTCCTTTGTGATGTCTTACTCCTGACATCAGTAAGGACTTAATAAATGTTTGCTGAAGTGAACAAATAAATGAATGAGTGAATGAATGAATGGACAAATAGATGTGCATGATAATCATGTGAAATAAAGTCCAGACTCATTCTGTGTATCCTAGAATACTAAACCAGGGTACTGGATGGGAATATCAACAATCCATATATGGGTCCGACCTTAAAGAGGAAACTTCTGAAATTTAGAAATGTTGGAAATGAATTGAGGTTAGCGGGGTGGGGTGACAGTCTCAGGGGCCAGACTTATTCAAACATTCTAATAACCCACTTGATGTACAAGTCATGTAAACAAGAGCATTTATAGATGAAGAAACTCCGACAGCCATAAATATGTGAAAAATTTGCTAAGCCTTACCGGGACTCAGCAGAAATTAAAATTTGCAGTGGCATACCAGTTCAAGCCCCGCATATGAGCACACATTTTTAAATCTGATTATACCAACTGTGGGCAAAGGACATGGTGGTTTAAATTGTTATAACCACTTTAGAACAATCTAATTCATTTCAAGATAGGCATACCCTACAATTCAGCAATTCTGCTTCTCAGTATCTATTCTAGATTTAGTAAAATGAGGAATTCCAGGGCATGTTGTTGAGAGCTAAAGCAGACATGTCCTAGTGCGTAATTAATGAGATCAAAAAAGGTTGTCCATTGTAGCACAACTTGAATGGCTATAAATGAAGGGGATCTAACTGTCTATTAGAAAGGAAATGAAAAATCACAGCCATTCATACAATGGTGTATACCACAGAGCAATTAAAATGAATGGATTGAATGTGCATTATGGTGAGAGAGAGAAACAAGTAACAAAAGAAACAAGTAACAAAAGATAAGTAGTGTCAGGTGCATTTCATATAACTTTAGCGACCCCCAAGCAGTGTGTTCGGGGATTGTGCACAGAAACCAAAACTATGCTGGAAAGTGATTTGCTCCAACTTTGGAAGATGGGGGTGGGGAGAAATGATGGAAATGTTAGCCGTATCTATTATTAGGAAAGGAAATGGAAAGGAAAGGAAGGAAAGGGGAACAGGGAAGAGAGAAGGGGAAGGAGGGAGCGAGGAGGAGAAAGGGGGAAAGAGAGAGTGAGGAAGGAAAAATCTTGTTTGCAAATCCTGTATCACTTCTATTGATTTTGTGCTGTTTTGTTTTTGTCTTTGTTGTTATTTTTTAATTGTTTGTTTTTCTTTTTAAACTAAAAGAGATAAAGAGAGACAGGGAACGAGAGAGGAAAGGAGAGAAAGAGAAAGGAAGACAGGAAGGAAGGGAGGGAGGAAGAAAGGAAAGAAAGAAAGAAAAGAAAGAGAAAAATCTTGGCACATTTAGTAAAATGTCAACGTCTCTTTAAATGGGCTTGGTGAGATTGGTATCTATTACATCACCAACAGAATTTTTTAGTATCTAATGTTTTGATGTGTAACAATTTTTAAAAATTAAAAAAGCACTAGGACCTTAGCTCAGTGGTGGAGCACTTGCCCAGCATGTGTTAGGCCCTGGGATCAATTGCCAATTCCCCTAAAATAAACAAACAAACAAACAAATGCGACCAATTTCTACAGAAGTCGATGGCTGTGGGGTCTCGAAGATCGATGGAGGACAGAAAATGACAGAGTGACAGATAGAAGATCCCTAATTCTGTGCTCTGAGCTAGTTTCCATCTCTTTCTTCCAAGGTGGCCTGGAACTTCCCCTCTGCAGATGCAGAGAAGAAGGTAGGCCTGACGTTCTGAATTTCTTGGTCATGATCCAGTAAAGCCTTCAAGGATACTTTCACAGAGGGCTTCTGAGTCCTCCTTCTTGCAGCAAACAGTCTGGGTTCATTAGTGGGACACCCACCGGCTCCGGAAAGGAAAAGTAGGTTAGAAAAAAGGGGTGATGAAGGGCAATGAGATTCCAACCTGTGGTGAAGACACACTCAGACCTGCTTCTCCCTTGGCTTTGGCCCGAATGGCCTCATATTGGCAGCAGGTGCCCCCTAGTCCCTTGCTGTCCTTACTTTTTATAGGCCTTATCCTGGGAGATACCACCCCAGCGAGGAAAGTCAGAGTACCGTGCATTAGGAGTGAGGGACAAAGCTTCAACAGATCTCTCTTCTTACAGAGATGGAATGGGTAATACCGGGATGTCTAGACTTGCTCAATTTTGTAATGCAGAGTATTTATCTCTTTATAGCACCACTCAACTTCTGTCTTTAGTTCCCCATTTTAGTGCAGGGTTTACACCTGTATCAATGGACATGGGGAAAGGCGTACACAATATTTATCAGATGGAGAAAGCCTTAGCAGATAGGAAACGGAGTTGGAGCTTAGGGAGTGCAGAGCAGACGGAGGGGATAGAAGGGAATGTACAAAACCCAGGCCAGGAGAGAGATTGGTACTGAGTTGATGTGTGCTCCTTACCAGAGGTGAGACATGGCAGGATATATGGTCTTATTATCTGATAAAGGGAAGTTTGTCAGGGTGTCAGGAGAGAAATACATTTCCCCAGCCCTTAATTACAGAAGGGAGAGATCACATAAATTCTTATACAGGATCCTGGTGTAGTTAGAGTTATATTTCCACTCACTGTGCTGTCTTCCTTGGTAGGCAGTGCTACTTAATTGGTTGTCATTGAAATTAACATTCAACATGCATAAATCTCAACTGCACAGATTGACTAATCCATACATACCTATACATAAAGCCATGTGGCTACCACCCACATCGAAACATAGAATGTTTCCAGCCTTTCAGCAGGTTTCTCTCTGCCCCTTGCAGGTTAACGATAAACCTGTGATTTCCATGTAACAAAGGAGCAAGAGTTCTGACTTATTCCACCAGGTCTTAAACTTTAGAATGTGTGTGTGTGTGTGTGTGTGTGTGTGTGTGTGTAAAATAACATGAATATGTACAGAATATATGCTTCTTGTGGCTGGCTCTTTTTCACTCAACAATTTGTAAAAAATACCTATATTGTTGGAACTAGCAATTGTTTATTCTTTTTAGCTACTGTTGTTACTATGAATTGTTTATTCTTTTAATCTGCTGTGTGGTTTACATGTTAACATATGTAAGATGTAACATACTTTATAGACATATGAACTACAAATTGAATCTTGGTCTCAGGTCCCACCTTCTCTGTTTACCAGACAAATAACCTTGATCAAGTAATTTGCGACTTCAATTTCCTTGTGTATAAATGAGATAAAACCCGCCTAATGAATTTATTGTGACAATCAAACAAGACATGCATGTCAATTACCCAGTACACAGGAGACACTCTGAAAATTTAGTTATCACCTTTCCCCCTATTCCATCACATAAGAGCTAGCAATACTTGGGAGTATTTGTCTGTTGCACTCAAAATATTAATAAATTAAACATTTACTTAACATCTATTGTTGGAGGGGCTCAGTGCAGACGCAAAGCTAACCCATAATAAGCTCAAGAGACAATGACAAAAGTAAAATAATTAGAGGCAAGTTACATGATAATTAGAAACATCAGTTACAAAGAACTCATGTAAGAGCACAGGAGAAATTGGCAAATAGAAGCAAACCACCCAGTAGACGTTCAGAGAGAAGCAGTTGTTTCAGTCCATAGTAGCAAAGGACAATTTCCCTGATAGGTGAGGGCTTCCTGCAGGAGGTAAATTGTGTTTGTAAAGCAGAGAGAAATATTTCAGATGTGTTTCCTGATATGAGCAAGAAAACCAATAGGAGACACCTTTTCTAGCTGGAGAAGAATTATTGTGTTGAGGACTGGACAATAATACCAGAAGAGGGTCAGTTTATTAATTCAGAAAGTACATCTTGAGCAATGACTGTGCCCAACTCTGTGACCCTTGTTTTCTCAGTGATGTGCTCTCATTTAATTCCCAAGTGTACACATAGGTGCATGTTTTTCCTTTAATGTTAGTTTGGCTTTAATATTGCTATAAATTCACCTTTAATTTTTAAAATACTAAGTAGCATTTGAATGTGTTGTCACATTACAGAAGCCAAGGAAAAGGCAACTTCAGAAGTATCATTCCCGTGAGGTTCAGGCCTCAGAGAGCACAGCAACAGTAAGGACTGGATGACGGCCACTGGGTCTTAGACTAGTGCAGGACCCCTGAAAAGATCCATATATATGATTTAAGATTGAACATCAGTGTGGAGGGCATTATACACTGAAAGTGACAGGAAGGGAAGAGGGAGAGGCAGCAAGCTGGTGGCCCTGCTCTTAACTGATCATGTCTTAGGCATGAATTTCACAGCCTGCAGAATAAGAAGAATCACCCCACATCAAAGAGAAAGGCGTCCCCATTCCCCTATCCAAGTGTGTCCCCATACAAGAAGGTGTCAGTATAGAGCAGGACCACAGGATCTCACTACAGCCCAGGCACTTCCACCCTCGGGAAGGAGCGTGTACACTACCTGCCTCTGTCCTTGTCCTCGCCTGGCTCAAGGAACTTCCTCAGTGTGCAGAAAGCCCGGCCCTCCAAGGCACTTTTCCTTGTGCAGCTGATGTCCATTCTGAGATGGTCTTTGGTTCCCTAACTGTCTTTGATATTTCCTGGCAAATAGAGTGCGGGCATATTCAGTGAGCCCACCTCCCCGCCCCAGGGTGATGGCCATTGTCATTTACAGCAGCATAGTGAAATGGAGTCCAAAGTGTTATCAAATTTCCTGAGCTTAGAGCTTAAAGTAACACTCCAGGCTCCCTTCCTTGATAATTAGCCTGGAGGAGCTTTCTCTGATTGGAGGTTTATCTTTATGCATGGGTCAAACAAAATGAGGAATTTAGGAACAGGGAAAACCGTTTAGCCAGAAGCTTAGTGCCCTGACTGTGAATAAGAAAATTTGTGTCGGGAAACATAGTGTCCCTCCGGTGTTCTTGCTTCCATCCATGGGGCTGAAAATAAATGTTAATATTGGGGAAATTCGTTATTTTTACCACAGAGAAGTTACCAGGGTCTTCAGTGAAATTTGGGATATCAGTTCTGGGAAAACTCATACACAGTAGGAAGTTTTGCCTTTTTAAGGTTTAGGTGACATTTTTGTATTAGTCATAAGAAATAAATACAAGTTGCAAAAAAAGTCGCAAAACAGCAAAAGGTTAGATTAACTTGACTTTGTAGTCTTATCAGTTGAAAAGAATGCCACTTACCTTTTGGTTATATTTTCGTACAGATTTCTTGGCTTTTCAAAGTCAGGATCATGTTTTATATACGGTTTTATCCTTTTTTTTTTTTTTTTGGTGAAGAATTTTGTGCATGTCTATAAGTGAGCTTCCAAAACCACAATCTGTCTGTGTGGAAGTCCATGTTATAGTTAACTAACACTGTTACTCAGTGTTTTGTTGTTGATAAGCTTTTTAGCAGCAGGTTGGTGGCCCTGTACCTCACCTTTTCCTTCACTGATTCTTGGTGGCCTCCCCCCAGGACCCATTTATCTTTCCAAAGAAAAATGGATGTACACTTGTAACCCAGTTTTAAAGCTCCAGTTCATCTCCTCTGGTGGGTTTGACCAGCATGTTTCAATTTCTCCTGAATATTCTATGACGGAGAGGCAGCTGATTATCTAGAATGCATAACCAAACTTCAGGTTTAGGAGAAGCATCTATATTAACTGAAAGATGCTTCACTTCTGACCCAGGGAAAATATTGTTATGTTTTATTTACATATCTTTGAATGCATATATTACATTGAGCTTTTTAATCTGTCTAGACTTCATTTTGTACTGAGTGTACCTAACAATTTATTCATTATAAGTAATCAATTTTGTTAATAATTGTCAAATAATCTGTTCTGCCATTGATTTTGATTTTTCATTATCATATTCTATTAGCAACTATGTTATCAAATACTTCAGTACCATCAATACAATTTCATTGCTCTAGGCACCAGTTAATGAAGAATTCATCATGTTAGTACAGCTTTATTAAGTTTTAACATCAGAATATTTTTATAAGAATAACAACATAGTTTTAATTATTTAATGGCAAAATATACTTCTTTAATGCTTTCTTGTGGAATTAATTATGATTAATAATAATATTATTGTGAATATGCCTGATGATGTTTCTGCATCTTCTGTTTTGTTCCATTGCTACAGAGGTCTGTTTTGTGACAGTTCTGTGCTGCTGTGGTTGTTACTGTAGCTTTGTAATTAAACTTAGAATCCAGGATTGGGGTGCTTTCTAGTTTCTCTTATAGAGATATTTCCCTTCCTTGGTTAGGTTAATTCCTGGGTATTGAACTTTTTTTGACATTACTGTGAATGGTATTGTTTTCTTGTCTTTTTTCACAGTGGGATCGTTGTTGTACAGAAATATTTTAGATTTTATGTGTTAACTTTATATCCTACTTCTCTACTTAATTTGCTTCTTAGTTCTTTGAGTCTTTTGGTTGAACATTATGAGTCTTCTATCTGAAGGATCATTTAGTCCATTATTAAGGATTGTTTGACATTTTCCTTTCCCATACATATCCCTTTTATTTTCTCTGCCCTGATTATTCTAGCTAAATCTTCAGAAGTGGACAGGCTTGGCTTGTTCCTGATTTTAGAAGAAAAGGCTTTCAAGCTTTTCCTCCATTTAACACGATGTTGACAGTAAGTTTATCATAAATGGCCTTTGCCATATTGAGATAATGTCCTTCTATATCTATTTTCTTCAGGCTTTTTGCCATGAATGGGTGTTGAATTTTGTCAAAGGCTTTTTCTGTGTCTACTGAGATGACCCTGAGATTTTTCTCCATGCTTCTGTTTACGAGATGTGTTATGTTTTTGTTTTATGTTTGCCAATATCTTCTTGAAAGTTTTTTCTTCTATATTCATTAAAGAAATTGGTCTGTAATTTTTTGTTGTTGTTGTTAAATCTTTGCCTGGTGTTGGTATGAGGAGAATGCTGGCTTCCAGGAATGAGTTTGGCAATACTCCTTTTCAATTTCATTGATGAGTGTGAGGAGTATTGGTATTAGATCTTCCCTAAAGTTCTTATAGAATTTAGTCATGAACCTGTCAGGTCCCGGGTTTTTCTTGGCAGGTTTTTTATTACTGCCTTGATTTCAGTGGCTGGTTTCAGACTTTTTGGTATTTTTATATTTTCTTGTTTCAGCAGTGGTAATTCATATGCATCTAGAAATCCATCCATTTCTCGTAGATTCTCCAATTTATTTAAGTACAGGTATTCAATATAGTTACTTGATATCCTCTGGAGTTCAAGGGTTTCCATCACTGTGATTTTGGCTTTTTCACTTCTAATTGCATTGATCCCTCTCTTTTCTTTCCTTTTTTGGTAACTTTCCCAAGATTTGTGTATTTTGTTTATCCTTTTGAACAAATGGCTCTTTGATTTATTAATTCCTTATAATTTTTTAGTCTCAATTTCTCTTATTTCTTCTCCGGTCTTTATCATATCCTGCCTGGTAGCAGATTTGGATTTGAGTTCTTCTTGTTTTTTTAGGAACTTGAAGTACATCATTAGGTTATTTAATTCTGATCGCTGTTTTTATACTGTGGGCATGCATGGCTATACACCTCCCCACTTAAACTGCTTTTATTGTGTCCCATAGGTTCTGATATGTTTTATTAGGACTATCGTTTCTCTAGGAACTGTTCATTTTCTTCTTTGATCTTTTCCTGTGTCCCATTGATTAGTTAAGTGTATGCTGTGTAATCTCCATATGTTCTCATTATTTCTGTGGTTTCTTTGGCCATTGATTTCTAGCTTCATGGCACCATCATCTAACAATGTCATAGGATTATTCTGATTATCCTGTGTATAGCAAAGCAAGCTTCTTGGATTACTATGTGGTTTATTTTGGAGACCTTTTCATGTGCTGCACAGAAGATTTACTCCGTTGTTGTTAGATTCTGTGTGTATGTATGTGTGTGTATCCACAGTGAGGGTTGAGGCTCCATTGGAGTAGAAAGACTATCTTGTTAGCAAGATGTCTTTATTTCAAAGGGAATAAAAATAAGAAAAAACAATAAAAAAAACAATGCAGAATTTCAAAACAAGATGATAGGAAATTAACAATGGTAGTTATATTGCATATTGTTATTTTCAGAGTAGTTGTTCAGACTACCAGATATAGTCATGCAACAGATCAAACAATTAAGCATTAGCTGTTCCTTTCAATAAACCAATAGAGATTAGTAGCACAATTATCTTAGCTACTATATGTGTGTGTGTGTGTGTGTGTGTGTGTGTATTTCTCTTCATTCTTTCCTTTCTCCTTTCCCTCATCCCAGTTGTTCTTTCCTTTTGAGCAGTTTCTTTCCCTTTCACAATATCTATTTATCCCTTTCAAATTTTATTTACTCTTTCAGGTTCTTACACTAGGGAGATAATATGATGTTTGTACATGTGGGCCTGATTTATTTCACTTATGAGTATGGTCACTAGTTGCATCCATTTACCTATAAATCCTCAAATTTATCTTTCTTTCTATACTCCATTGTATAAAAATACCACATCTTTTTTATCCAGTCCTCAGTTGAATGACATCAAGATGTCTTTAATCAGTATCTGCTTCACAGTGGTGTGGTCTTGGCTTTGACTGCCTTTTGGTATTTCTTTCTTCAATCAATTCAGTTTGATAGTATCAGACCCAGTGGGTTCATTACCTTTACTGTGTTACGGACCTTTGTTATGGGATTTGTTGAGGCTTATCCTGCCTTTCCCAGGAAAGATACTACTTAGACTATAACTCTCCTTAATTCATGTTCTTTGCATATATGATGTGACTTCCCAGATATATGCTGGATGAAAGGGAAAAAGAAAAAGAAGGAAGATTAGAAAGAAAGAAAGAAAGAAAGAAAGAAAGAAAGAAAGAAAGAAAGAAAGAAAGAAAGAAAGAAAGAGCAAAATGAATAAAAACTAAAAACCACTATCCAATTGCAAAGCATTACCCAGTTGAAAACCACAAAATCAAAGTTTCCTGACAGTCTGATTATATTGCAGTCTGTATTCAACCACTGAGCTCTTCCCTGGTGCCCAGATGGGGAAGCTTGGGCCTGGATGTGTGGTGTCCATGGATTCTGGGCAGCTCTTTCGGCACCTCCGCCCTCCTAGGAATGTCTCCGTGACCAAGGTGTTTCCTTTCCCCACCCTCTCAGTGCACAGCCAACCGCTGCTGGTTTCCAGGCAGTTCTCCCACTATGATCTGTTCAGTTATCTGTGAGCACAGAGGTTTGGTGAGCCCCACAGGCTGCTGAGCCCACCTCTCCCCTGCACTCTGGGAGTGATGAGCCAGAGGCCTTTTACTTTTTCCTAGGGCCAGAGCCCCTCACTGAAGTCTTAGAGGGAAAATGCAGCGTGGTAGGCTCGGCTTTCCCTTTTCTGTTCTCTTCCCCTCAGCTCCTCTCTGTCTCCTCGCCATTCTGTACGCCAAACCTTGCAGTTGCTACAGCGTGCACCTTCCACAAGGCTTCTACAAGCACACCTTGGGGCAGCCTCCGGCCAAGGTTCCACTCTCCTGCAGTCCACGCACAGCCGGTGCCCCCTTCCTTGCCATCCTCAGTGCCTCATTCTGGGGTTCATGAGTTTGGTGGTGACTCGGGCGCCCAGTGGGGTTTCTGGTGGCTCCTGTGCAGAGATTTGATGGTGGGTAGTGAGCATGACCTCCCATAAGCACAGTTTACATGGAGTTTGAGGGAGGAACGATTGACCATCTGTTGGGACCAGTCTGTTTAATTATTTCCCCAAGGTCTCTCCTGTTAGCATAGTCACGGCTCTGGCTCTTCCCTGCTCACTAATGGGTCCTCAGTCAGGCTGTTGCTTGTTTTGAGCTTCTGCAGTTCTCTAAGGACCTGTCAGTGCTTCCTCGAACTCTGCTTTCAGGCTTTCCGTTTCTCAGAACCCTGGGCTGTCACTATCCCCTTCAGTACGTCCCTGTACCCGGTGGGAAGGGAGGGTGTTTCTGAGCCTACCTCACAGCCCCTGAGTGCAGGGTTCCTTTCTCGTGGCTGTAGATCATTCCCAAGATGGCGTGGACTCCAGACCTGCAGTGCAGATGTGCTGAGGTCCGAGGGTGGTTCAGCTCCCATTTCTAATCCTTCCTGGTTTGGGATTCGGTTTTAATGGGTTTCTCTTCAGTTTGCTGTCTCATGTCTGGCTTTCTTTGTCACTCCTATTTCTGCATAGCTCTTTTCTGGAGTACATCATTTGATCCTTCCTTACTCAGTGCCACCCCTACTTTACTATGGCTCAATTATTTTTCTTTTTAATTTTGAGTAACAGTTTTGACTCAGTCACAGTTGGGATCAAGCATGTAATCCTCCTGCGTCAGCCTCCCAGAGTGTCAGAATTACAGGCATGTGCCACATGGACATTTTGTAAGTGTATATAATTTTGAGGTACTGTGTAATATTATACATATATATATATATATATATAGCATTATATATAATGTATCTATAACATATACATCATATCAGTATTTTAAGTGTTTTATTTATGGTTCTACATCAACTTTGGAAACAATTTAAGCTACTAAAGAATGTCAATAATATTCAGTTAGAGCTTCATTGCCACAGACACATGAGATAAAATATAGGTTCATGTATAGGTGATCTAACATGAATCTAATTATCCTACAGGTAAATTCTTCAAAATGACTAAAACCACATGTGGCAAAGACTGTTATGTGTTTATAATTTATCACAGTTTTGCGAGCAAAAGAGGGTTCTATTTATAATCATGCTGGGACCACAAGTCCACACTGGGAATGTCTCAGGCAAATTAGATGTTGTAGGCTCTAGCTGTGTGTTCTCCAGAACATATTTGCTCTTAATGGAAAGCTTTCGAGTTCTCTGAGGCATCACATGGATAGATAGAATTCTGCAAGCCCTGTATCAGTTCTAACCTGGCATACACTGTTGTACAGTATGTGGTCTACATTTACTTCACTTCCTTTACACTCAGACACATGCATAAGAATAATTTCTAGTCCATAAAATATGGGGAGGTAATGAGTAGTGTTTCTAGATTGAAATAATGTATAAAAGATTCTCCCTCCTCCTTCCTCTTCTGGTTTGATGACCTGCACAGTCATGTCATGTGGGACAGAGTCATAAGGTGGAAGGATCCAGACTGGAGAGCTGCATACCAATCTAGAAAAATGGTTTGGGATTGTATATGTGTGAGAAATGAACTCGTTCTACACCAGTGAGGTATTAGAGCTTACCTGTTATAACAGGTAAACTAGTGTGATCAATGCCCACGTTATCTTAATTTATATATTGTACAAATATTTGCTTCAAATATATTAAAAGCATCACTTTCTCACTGAACCGTGAGTTTCTTCCAAACAGGGACCCAGAATAGGTATTAAATATATGAAAGATGATTCAATTGGATCATGCTGAATTGGACTGAAATGACATAACTTGTACAGTAAATGGTAAGAAATGTGAAAGACTTGATAAAGCTTTACTCCAGTGGGAAGGATCATGGAAAGGTAGTCTTTGAACTGGTACTTGAAGAATTAGTTTTACTTCAGATATGAAGTGAATAAGATTGATATTCTGGGAGAACTAAATGGCATGAATTCATGGGGCACACAACGTGAACAGAGAACTCTGTCTGATTAGGTTATGGTATCACTTCGTTTCCGACATTTGTTTGGTAGCTTTGCTACAGAAAGACAAACCCCTGAAAAGGTGATTTAAGAAAATCATAGAAAGGATAAGGTAAAATACACAGTGAGACAGCACAGTAAAATATGCCCTAGAAAAGACTGGATTGAGGAGGATTTGTGTGTCCGTTTATTGCTTGGTGTTGGGGATTGAACACAGGCTTGCACAGAGTAGCCAAGTTCTCTCCCTTGGAAATACATCCTTACCCCATAATGGGAGTTTTAAAAAACAGGTGAATGAACCACAGTGTACAGATAGTTGAAGGCTTCATTGGAAAGTTGCATATCATTGTCTAACAAACAAGAAGCCATTGGAGGGTTATTACGGAGAGTCTTAAGTGACAGTCAATGAGTCTAGATGCCTCTTTGTGCATAGTTGTAGATCATTAAAGAATTTTAAGTAACACGATGAAAGACACAAATTGGGTGTTGCTTTAACAGGGAAATCTGCATGGTGAGATTGGTGTAAAGAAAGCAGCAAGCATTGAGACGACAAGGAGCCCAGTCGTTAGATAATTACAAGTGTCCGTTACATGTTTATTTAATTACTGGGTTCCCATGTGTAGGATCTGTTTCATAAACAATGTAAACATATAAGAAAGAGAGGATTAGAATTATAGCAAAAGTATAATAAATCTCTAAATCCTGTTGATGTTGGAGGTATGGATCAGTTAAGATTAGTTTAAGCTGTGAGTGACACAAAACTCTTTAAGTAAGACAAAGCAGCAGTGGCAAACCTATAGCGTATGTGTCATTTGTTTTCCTCTTAAGATAAAAGATGTTACTCATACAAAAGATATATGAGTTGCTTTTTCTAAACTAAAGTCTCAGTGTTGAGGTTTAATTGCAGTGTTGTCACTTTGCAATAAATAAGTGGGTTTGGGGTTACAGTTTGGGCATTTTCTCTAAAATGTTCGCCATGACTGAAGGGGTGTATTTCTCTGTGGTAACTTTAGGCAGTACTGCTATAACAACTTCTATCTTGTTTTTGGAAATGAGATTTTTACTTCACGGTTCAATATGGCTTCTTGAGGACCAGTGATCATACCCACATTCCACCTTGCTACAAGGAGTAAAGGGAAGCATGTCAGTTCTCTTTAACACTTACTAGCAGTCTGAACATTTCCCTAACATCTTGTTTACTAGAACTTTGTCATATGCCTACATCCAGCTACAAAGGAGGAAGAGAAAGTAGGTTTTATCCTGAGAAGCCATGTCCCTTAAAAAACATGAAGGCTGCCTTAGCCACAAGAATAAAAGACAGTTATTGTGATGATGTTCTGGAAAATAGCAACAGATCCATTTAGTGAGCTGCCATGAGCAGCTCGTAGGAGAAATTATCCATGTGATCCATTCTCATTAAAGTAATAGTGAGATGGATGGAATGGCTAGGTCTCCAACTAAAACTCACCAGTAAACTCAAGTTCCACATTATTCTTTGATATCAGTTGTTTATATAATGGGCTTCTAGGTTGGTTGGTCTGGACAATCCAAGCATGCACCTAATTCACCGGCCTCATCACTTATAAGTGTGTCAAAGCACCTTCTGTGTAACACATGTTCATCTAAAACTGGGTGGCCCAGAGTTTCAGTGAAGGACAGCATGAAGTTGAGCCAGTGGCACATGAAAAACTAAATGCATAAAACTATCCTGGCCTTTTCAGAAGGTTTGCACATGCTTATGTCCCAGCATGGCTAATTGGTTCTGGTATGGAATTTTGTCTGCTTTTCCATAGCATCAGGCTTTCTCAGGGCATTTTCTCTGCAAAGAGCACAGGGTTCCTGTGTGAGTTCTCTGAATCCGTTGTTTTCCTGCTTTAAATTTCGTGTTTGCAAGTGTCTCAAGTGTCATGTTCTCAGTGACCCGTGAACTCACAAATGTGACAAGTGTCCTCTGAGGTTCCTCAACTCTTCCTCAATCAACCAGAACTATCTTTGCTCAGAATGTAAAGGGTAGAGTGCATCTTCAAGCCAGGATTCTCTTTCTCTCTGTCTCTCTGTCTCTCTGTCTGTCTCTTTGTCGCTCTCTGTCTCTCTCTCTCCCTCAGCCTTCTACCAGAATAAGGCCAAATTGAGCCCTAAATTCTAACTTCTTTCTCTGAGAAATTTTCTACTTTTTTTTCCTCTTCCCGTTTTCCTGTTCTGCCTCTGGTTGTACCATCCACCTTCCAATACCACAGCCACCATCAAGGAGATACAACATTCCAACATTCCTTCAAAGTGTTTGTTTCCACTTTTAAGATAAGGATACTGAAGTGCTTGGGGTTTTTAAATGTTATTTTGTCTGTTTTCTTATTTTAATCGAACATTTAAATGATGAAATAATTTGCCCAAAGTGATATAATTCATAGCAACTTTGGATTCAACTGCAGGTTGAATCTTTAGTCTTATTTTCCATTATTTCACACCATCTATCAAAACATACTAACAATTCTGCTTGATTTAACTCTTCATTTGGTTTAGCCTAGCCCAATTCAAGCTTGAAAAAAGATACAAGGAAATGTTAGCCTCATTCAGATCTGCTAGCTGTGATCAAAAGCTCTGTGTGATGTGCATTTAATGCCTCCATTGACTAAGTCATCGATTTTAGGAATTATCAATAGCTTTTCTCAACTGCAGTTTTGAAATGGGTTTACTATCCGTACCATTTTAGTAATTTTGAATCCAGCTCATGCCCATTCTCCTTCCTACTGAGTGAAGGTGACTGAGTGAACTTAGGCAAAGACTGGAACTCTTTGAGTCAGAAGTTTCATCCATCTGTTTAAAACATTAACAGATTCTACTACCCAATTGAGCTGTAATATTTATGGAGAATGCACCCAAGCCTGATTCCAAGATGATAAATAATAGTAAAAGAGATTGAATATGAAATGTAACCTGACTGATGAAATATTCATCTCATGAATTTTTGACAGAGAGAGTCATCCATTAGATAGACTAGTAATGCTTCTTGATTAGTTGCTTATGCGTCAGAAGTGAGGATTATTTTTAAATGGATTTGCATGGATCTATCATTATTTATTTGTTTTGAGGGAATCTAACATCTTCCTTTCAGAGTAAAGGAAAAGTACTTACGTTCCTATGGTGGTGCAGATTGTTGCAGCATCAAAGTACAAAGTACAGGGCAGTAATTTAACAGCAACACTGATGGACCTTGACCCTTATTTTAACATCAGGGTTTCAAAGATTCTTTTTAAAAGGGAGAAGCAAGTGAAGCCTGGGGTTTCAAAACTTCATTACAGTAACCCAACAGCTGAACAGCCTGGGAGGGAAATAATCATTAGATTGTGGCATCTCAACTAAAAGGACTATTATGTGCATGGAGTCATTTTCAGCAAAACGGTCACCCCTGGAGACCATAAGGTTAAGTGAAATAGTAGGACACACAAGCTTAACTACCACATGGTTCCTCTTACTTGAGAAACACAAAACATAAATCAATATACAAATAAAAAGGAGATACCAGGACATAGGGAGGTAGATCCCTCCCAAATGAGAAGGTAATGAAGAATTGGATGGATGAGGGGAGAGATGGGGAGGGAAAAGGTATGAAAAGTGGAACTGAGATGTGTTATGCACACGTACCGACCCCACACAAGGAATACAATTATTATGTAATACAAGCATGTACTAATAAAAAACTGAAAACAAAGAAAAGAAAGAAAAAGAGGAGAAAAACATCTCAAAAAGTGTTTACTAAAAGAAACAAAAGATAGAATTGTAGCTACGCTGTTATAATTGAATAGATCAGTGATAATCTTTTCATACAATTTCCATTGTGTCCCACTAATGTTGTTTGATTTGAACACTTCCCAAATTCTGAGGGCTATTTATCATAACAATTTAGGGAGAAAGTGGAGAGAAATCTGAGGGTGGATATTCCCATAAGACATATGAAGTAGAGTTTTACATGTGTTTCCATCCTACATTTATTAAACAAACATTTATTGGAAACTAGTACATCTGTTATACCTGTTGTATTGTGCTATAGTTTTAAGTTAGCCTGCAAACAGGATAATAAGAGAAAAAAACAAATTAAACATGCATGAGGGAATTTTTGTAGCCATGCCAGCTAATCATAAAGTGGGATCCCTCTCTGGGACCATAGAACAGACATAGGACCTTAAATTAAGAACATAGGAAATAGGAATAAAGTATAGACTTAAATTAATAATAGCATATCGATATTGGTTCATTAAGTGTGACACACACATTATACTAACATAGGCTGTCAATAATAGGGGATCCTAGGTGTGGAACTGTATACTAACTTTGTACTTTTTCTTTAAATGTTCTAAGTAAAAAATGTGCATACATGCAGAAAGAGACAAACAAAAACCAATGGGAGAGAAATGGAGAGAAGGAGAAGAAAAGAACAAGAAAATGAGAAATGATACTAGACAACTATTTCTCTCCTTTTTGTATTAGTACATGTTTGTGGTACATAACAATTGCAGTTATCATGAGGAGTTGGTACATGTACACAATACATTTTAATTCTTTTTTTCCTCTCTTTTAAATTCCCTCTCTTTGTCCTCTCTTTGCTCTCTCCAATTCTTGGTCCTTTTTACAAAAGTTCTGTCCCCATTTTCCCCTCCAATTCAATTCTTTTTTCCCATCCCCTTTTCCTCCCCTTGATCTCTTGTTCTCCCATCCCTTCAAAAAAGATCACCCTACTTCCAATTTACCTATTTTCTATTTCATTCTACATTCTTCTGGGCCACTTTCTCTTAATTGCACTTTTGTTTTGACTCCCTTTATTCAACCCCTAAATGTTGAATATCGCAGGTCTGCATTCTGAGTCTCTTTTGTTTTCCCTACACGTTTTCACATTCTGCTTGGTGCCGTCTTCTGAATTCACGGTTCTGTGTATCATCTATGCAGCAAAGAGCCATAGGTATGTATCTCATCCTGATTTCTCCTCAGAACCCATTTAGCATCTAGTGTACCCTTCCTCTCCCTGTAAATGTTCACTGTCATTTCCAATGGAACTCATAGCTTCATTGTCTGCTTCAAAGTCACCTCTCCAGTCTCTCTAGTCATTGTGACAACCTTCAAAATCAGATCACCTGGGCTACACTAGTAAAGATGATCACTGATGCAAGGTCTTTCATGAGCATGTCTTACTTACGTTTCCTGTAAAGCAGTGACCCCTAATCTTTTCGGCACTGTGGACCACTTTTATGAAAGACAATTTTTCCCCAGACTTGGGGGCAGGGTATGGTTTGAGGATGACTTGAGTCCATTACATTTGTTGTGAACTTTATTTCCGCTATTATTACATCATAATATACAACGAAAGGATTATACAGCTCACTGTAATAGAGAATCAGAGGTGAACCTGAGCTTGCTTTCCTGCAAGTAAATGATCCCGTCTGGGGTGACAGAAGACACCGACACAGGAAGTATATTGTCTGTGTCTGCTCTAGTTCATACTCTCTTCTCAGTTGCTGTCATTGCAGAGAACTCTGCTTCACAAGGATGAGATGTTGGAGAAAGAAGCAGACATCTCAGTGCTTTTGTGGCAGTCAGGTTACTCTATCTTGTCTTTAATCAAACGTGTATGGAAATTGAAATTGTCTCAAACATCTTTTAAGGCCACCATCATTTTTAATCCCTAGCATGGACTAAGTATGTTCACCTGCTTATTCACAAATAGTTTAGGGATCTTATATGATTTTGAAGTAGTGCTCAAATTCTTTTGAAAACTGATGTAGATGATCATGCTTCAGCTGGGAGGAAGACGGCCATGGCTCAGTCTCTTTCAATATGTATACTAACATGCAAAACATATCAGTCATCCCAATGTTCACTCATCACCTCCATGATTCCAGCTTGGCTTTGAATGCAGTCACTTTAACTGCTTACTTGAACACAGTTGTCATTCTCCTCTAAAGTGACAGCTTGAGTTCATTCAACAGGTTGAATGTCACACACACAAGCAAGTTTGTGATGCATTCTGTGTGTCACTGAAACGTGCTGCCAGCGGTAACCTTTTCTAAAAGAAATCTGTGAAGCAGCCCTTGAAACTCAAAACTTCTAGATAGTCATTCACTCAGAAAGCTGCCTCAAATCTATGTATAAAAGAAGAGACATGTGCCCTGTGTCCGTCTCACCACCGAGCTGGGCAAACAAATGTACATTAAAGGGATGGACTTTAATGTGGCTGATAATTATAATCACAGCCTGCAAAATGTTGGGAAGTTCAGTGACAATTTTGACTAGCTATCATTTCTTTATGGATGACACAGTGTGTAGACCCCCATTCAAAAGTGACCTCTTTGACACATGTTGTGAGACCAGAAAACTCTCTGGTTATGGCAACCACTTCACCCATGCATACTACACAAAGTGATCAATCCAGTTTTCCTAATATGTAACCATTCAAAGACTTGTCTAGTTCTGTAGCTGTGTTATATGGCAGCAAGAATACACATAACACAGGCCCCTGCACATCCTCCTGAAAAAAATATATCACACAAAAGAAGGATTGTCTCCTCAACATTAGTGAACTCAGCCAGTGGCATTTGTTTTTCACTCATTTTTGTTAGCATTATCTTGTGGGTTTACCAAGACTGACGGAGACAAGTTCAGGAAAGAGATAGGGAGGAAAGCATCAAATAAAATAACGTGCAGGCAATACATAGACTAAAATAAGTTTAAGATTATGAATTAAAGCCTGTCACCAGCTTCAAGTGTACAACTAAAGAAAATTAATACACTTGTCATTATAAAACCTGCCACCAGACACAGCTTCATTGTGACTTGCCACTCACTCACAGGCTTTTCATATGTATGTACGAGAAGTTGACTTATGGTCTCTGTGAGGTCAAACCTCTGCACTAATATTAATTGGTACTTGCAGCCAATCTCCAATGCTAGCATCACTACCTCAGCTCCACCTCAGATCTTCAGGTGTTAGATCCTCATAAGGAATGCACAACCTGAAACCCATATATGTGCAGTTCACAGTAGGGTTCATGCTCCTATAAGAATCTAATGCCCGCCACGGATCTGACAGGAAGTGCAGCTCAGGTGCTGATGTAAACAACAGGCACTATCTGTAAGCATAGATAAAGCTTCACTTGCTTGCCCATCACTTGCCTCTTACCATGTAACCTGGTGCCTAACAGGCCACACACTGGAGCTAGTACACAGCCCAGGAAGCCCAGTATTCACTAATGCCACCCTAGTTGATGCTACCATCATCTTCCTACTGGTGATTACTTACATTGTCAGGCCTCAACTAGAACCTCTGTCTGTTTGCATCATCTATGGCTCACCCATTAATTTCTACTTTTATACTTCTGGAAAAAAGATAAGCTCTTTCTTGCACACCTAGAATTTTTTTAAATTTTAAAGTGAATAAAACATCAATAAAATATTAAAATGATACAGAATTTCAAAACAACATGATAGGGAATCAACAAAGGTTGTTACATTGCATATTGTTATCTTCAATGTAGTTGTTCAGATTACCAGACATGGGCAGGCAAAATTCATCAAAAGAAGTAAGCATTAACTATTCCTTTCAATGAACCAATAGAAGTTAGTAGTACAATCATCTTACCTACCATCTTGAAAACCACATGAAATACTGTTGGTGATCACGAGCCAGATATTTTTGACATTTACCTCTCTGATTGTGTCCTAATCTCAATACCATCAATGTCACAATTGGACGCATCTTTCTAGTCACTCTCTATTACCTTGCTCTCTCCAAGTATACTGCAGATTATTTTCCTGCATCAAATATTTTCCTTGTGTTTTAATTCTAGGTTGCCCTGTTTATCTGTCTCCTCCGTGAGAATGTAACTTCTTGGAAAACACAAACTTTGTCCGTGCCCTCAGAGGTTAGAACACTATCTGATAAACACAAGCACTCAGTGAATGCTGAAGTAAGGAGAGTGATGGAAAAGGAAGAGACACCATTCCTCTATTTCTCAAAATTTAGGAAAATAAGAGATTACAGTAGATCTGAAATGATTAACAGAGGTTTCTTGAAAAGAGTGGAAATTACTGAGGCTCTAAGAAATGATGGAAATGAATGAAGAGACACTAAATAAAGAGGCAATTCCAGAAAGGGAAAGGTAACCCAAGCTGTGGGAGGGTAATAAATACATTATATGTAAGAACACTGGGAAGACAAAACAAACTGTCAAAGTTTGCAAAATTGTGAGACATTAGATTGGAACACGTAGTACACCCAAATTTCGGAAACTGCAGATTACCAGGCTACTAGTCAATCATGTTACAGGTTTGCCTGGTGTTGCTTTTCAGCTATCGTCAGCTTGGAGCCTCTCAGCCATGATTTCATACTAAGCTTTGAGGGTGAAGTAATGCAGGCTGCCCTCCTGCCAGTCTTCTAAGTATAATTTTGACATCAGCTTGCTTGAGTCTAGTCCAATATGCAAGATGATTCCAGATCATCCATCTTTTCTGCCTGGTGAAATCACTTTGTCACACAGTCTGTCCAATCCTTGATGAGGGTTCTGTCTAGATTTTATGGTAAGGAGGGTCACAGAGGGTGAAGGAATGGAAATGACTTTCATCCTTGTCTTACCAGTTTAGGAAAAGAGTGGTGAACATGTAAACATTCTCATGTACGGAATTTTCCCTCTTTCGCTTTTAAAGGAAACACATTGCATGCAATAAAAGTGGGTTTGCCATGACTTTGATTTCCCCAGGCAGGTTGTCAACTCCTGGTGCTTCTCCATCTGTCAAGCAGGGTGGGTCTATCAACCAGCTTGGTAACACTTCTGTACACATTTGCACAGACCACAGACACAGGCATCACACCAAGTCTTTGGAAGTACACTGAAACCTCCCGGGATTGTGAAAGCTGGACACCAGTGTGCATGACAGACAATTTCAGCATTATTCATGATTCCCCTCAGTTTTCCTGAGCATTTGTATACTAAGCTTTGCATAAATAAGATTTTTAAATGAGATACATCCTGTGGCCTTCAGAGGGTTAGAATTTAATCTGAAAGAATGATATATAAATAGATAAAATGTGGGGCACTATCTAAACGCCAAAACTTAACCTTGAGTATGCACGGAGCAAAGAAACGCCTGGCAGTTCATGTAAAAGCCAAGCACTGGGGAAGGGCATCATCCCTGAGGTCCAGTGGGTGCTGTGAGGTGCACTGGGGCAGTGGTTGCGTTTCCTGGGGTGACCCAAACTCTCTCACAATTTATGCGGTGTACTGAGGAGACCATTAAAGGGAAAAGCATGATGTCCTGTGGATATGGTTCTTTGCATCATGCATTGCGGTTAAGATTTTTTTCTTTTGCCTTCCAACATCTGGTTTTCTCCTACTCAATAGACTCAGTGATTTCTTCTTTGAGTTAATTCTTGGAGAAAGGTAAAGCAATTTCTTAAGGAAGCAACTCTTCGGAGGTCTTACTACCACACTAAAACCAAGCAGCCATAGCAGTGAATGCCTCCAGCATATACCTGGCCGCATTTCTCCTAGTCAAGGACCATCCATCCAACACAGGTGTAACTGTACTGGCCTAGGGCTTGGGAGCTTGTGTTTTGCAATGTGCATGCTTAGGATGCTTAGGGCTTGGTATGTTTTAATTGAAGGTGGAGTTTTGATAAAAGCCACCTCCCTTCCTCTACTGACCCCTTTGTCAGTGTCTCTTTGTGGCCCCTTTATCACAATACCAGGGGCTGAGCATAGGGTCTTCCCACTGAGCTACATACCCAGCCCTTGTGATACATTTTAAATTTTAATACATGGGCTCTGCATTGCTGAGTTCCCCAGACTAGATTTGAGCTCCTTGATCCCCCCCACCTCAGCCTCCCAGAGTGCTGGTGTTACAGATCCATGCTGTCTCCATATCTGGAGCCTCTCTGCCCCTTACACAACATCCTTCCCCCTACACCTGTGTATTCTCAGGGGTTGCCCTTGAGTTTTGTCAGCCATAGAGATTCCACCTGGAAGTACTTCACAGCTGTGTTCTATCTGAGGCTTAGGTAAGTCTCTTCCTCTGTCTGTGACTCATGATAGACATCGGAAAGTGACTGTTTAAGTGGAGAAGAGCTGCAACATTCAATCTCAAAATGGCATGGAAGCATTTATATACAAAAACAAAATTACTTTATCTAAGAACCAGGTGAGATTCCAGAGTTATCCAGAAGTACACTTCATACAGTTGTGGAAAGAATAGAAGGAGTTCAAGGAATCACTCAAATCCTTTTTGAGCAATTTGGAAAACCCAGCTTAGGACTGGAGGCCACTTTTACACAAGACTCCTCAACTTTGGTAGTGTTGCCTGGTGGAGACCAAGTGGGGAACAGGACATGGAACCTGGTACCCTGATGTCCAGGAGTTCTGCAAAGGGTTTAGGAGGACACTGACATCCGCAGGGCATACTGATCAGATATCGTCTACGTATCTTCCAGAACTCTTTCTGATTTTCTCTAAGTACCTCACTGCTAAACGCATGAATAAGAAGCAGAGCTATGGAACAAAAACTCTTTCCAGGTCTGAAGTGGGAGTCATTCCTGGCCTGCAGGCCAAATTCGGCCTCCAGTCTGTTTTTGTAAATAAACATCGCATTGGCACTGAGCCAGAGCCGTCATTTCCCTATTGCATGGGGTGCTTTTGTACCACAACAGCAAAGTCGAGCAGTTGGCACAAAGGCGGTGTAGCTTTCAAAGCCTGAAATGTTTAGAATCTGGCCTTTTACACAGAAAGTTTGCTGACTCCTGTTGTAAGAACTCATCTTGTTTACCAGAGTCCTCCCTTCTTTGTGCCCCCATTTTCTCGTCTGTACAAAAAGGGATTAGAGCCATGGGCTCACATCGCTTTCAAAATCCTGAGATTCTGAGTTTTCTTCTGAAATCCCTAAGCTCCCAAACTGCCATGATAGAAAAGGAGGATAAAATTGAAATGTTTTCCCTTACTAAGCATATCCCCTCATCTGGCAGTGATGGCAGCTTTTATTGTCAACACAAGTTTTTTGATTAGACACCTGGGTTTTTTTCCCAGGGGCTCACTGCACATCGAGTAAAGGAATTCTGACACCTAGTCAAAGGGAGGCAGAGAATGCTAGAGAAACTCAAGCTGCTCTCTGTTCACCTGTTTGCTCCCAGGAATTCTCAATCAGCTCTGTGCTCACTGGAAATCAGATGTAAACAACAACAAAATGACTAGAGGACCCGGCAGAGGGCATTGCATTTGGAGTCCTGTGTCTTAGGTGCCCCACTTCTGTCAGCCTCTTGTAGCACTGTGACAGAACTTTGAGGAAGGTGTCTTTTAAATATGCTGTCTTGTCTTTCTAAAGGCCAAACAGTATGAGTCCAGACTGGGCAGCCAGAGACATTGGGAAACATAATACATAAAACACTTTCATTTCCTTCTATGTTAGCCTGCAGCTTTCCTGGCTTGTAATTGGTAGACATCAGAGAGGCTTTGCTCAGGCTGATTGATTTTCAGAGGGTGAATTTGGTCCTTCACAATGTACAAAGGAAGATGACAGGTGCCCTGCTGTTTTACCCTCACAGTGGACTTTGTTCAGATGGTCTGATAGTCTTGTCGCCCACTAATATCTTATGTCACTCCACTTCTTCATGGGGAAGCTAAGCAACAATTGGAGATGACAAAAGTGAAAAGTTTTCCAACTTGCTGTGTGGATGGAAGTTTTCAGTGACCTTTTCTTCTTTCAGGTGCAACTGTCTTAATTATCTGAGGACTCCTTGCTCTTTTTCCCTTTAAATGTCTCTTAAACTGATGTTTTGGTCAGACTGGTAGATCTTCCTTACAGGGTGTGTGTGTGCACGCTCACGTGTACAGGTGTCTGGTTGTGCGCGTGTATGTGCGTAAGCAAAAGAGAAAGAATATAAATGCATCTAAAAATCTGAAAGCCTGTTCATTTTGCTCAGGATTTTACTAAAGTTATCGCTCCCTTTTTGACATCTTGATGCCAGTTACCTTCGCTTTCTCTTTTGTTCTCACTGCCTCACCCTTTGCACCTCTTTCCAACTTCTTCATTTCACCGTTAGGGCGCTGCACCCATGGATGTGTTGACATATATGTTTTACTGTAAATGTTTCTGGGCACATGTTGGAAATTAGTTGGGCCTTTTGACATTGCTATAGTGAAAAAGCAAATTAGGACCAATGGAAGGGGACAGAGATGCTCTATGCTCTGCAACATACTAAAGAGCTCCAAAAGATGATAAATCATCCTATCTCCTAACAAACATTGAAGTGAGAAAAACTGTTTTATTTATCTGACCCTACAAACTAGTTTGCATATGAACATAAAGCATCACTTACAAAGTTTAATACGCCCTGTTCTTCAGCAATCAAAATACTGCATACATCAAGAGGAGGTAGTATTTTATTTCGTTCTGAACTTTGACAACGGTTGTTCACTGTTTTGGAAAATCACACCACTGAGAGCAATACTATCCCCTGACTCTGAAATCTCCAGGATAATACCGTGGCATTATTTGTGCCTGTTTCAATCAAGCTTCTGACTTCTTTATTTCATCTCCTAATGCATCATGCCCACTGATATCTTGATATACATGTTTTATTGTAAATCGTATTCCTCCCATCTCGACTTTCTATGACAGTGAAAGCATTACATTCATTGTATTGGTATTTTCTTTCTGAAATTATGACTCTAAATTAGCAGTCAGCGACTTTTCTTTCAGTAAAAAAAAGAACCAGAGAGGAAACATTTTAAGCTCTTTGGACCAGATGGTTTTTTGCTGCTGTTCAGCTCCTTCATCGCCATGTGAAGTCACCTACCGGCAATACATGTTTTACACGAGCGTAGGTGCAACAAAAGAAGTTACGTGTAGGGCCCACCTGTAATCCTGGCACTCTGAAGGGCTGAGACAGGAGAATAACAAGTCCAAGCCCAGCGTAGACAGCTTAGCAAGACCTGCTCTCAAAATAAAAAAGGCTGGGAGGTAGCTTAATGTGCAGGTGTGGGTTCAATACCCGGTAATGCCAACAAATGTGTACATGAAAATTTGAGTTTCACATAATTTTCACATGTCACAGAATATTATTTTTTTGGATTCTTTTCAACCATTTCAACATATACAACTCTTCCTAGCTCTCGGGCTATATAAAACTAGGTAATGGCCATGGGTGGCTAGACCAGGCACCAGTTTACTAATCTCTGTTCTAGCATACCATGCTCAACCTTCACAGACGGAAATGTGTATTATTTTAAATTTTATTTATTTAATCCTTTAAACTCTATGTAATCCACTACGTTGAGTTTTTGAAATAATGTTTGTAAATGCTATACACAATGTTTGTTAAGCAATTTGATAAAAGACTTTACATTAAATTAACTTTTTTAAGTATTGCTGCATCCGCACTTAAATTAACAAGAAAGAACTAAAGCATGTAGTCTCCCCAACAACAGACTCTAAAGATAGAGCTAACGCTATATTTATTGTTGGCTTGGCTCAGTGCTAGGCAGTGATCCTGTTTGGTTAAAATTGGGTGGGTTTTGGTAAAATTGTGAAGTTCCTGTTATAAGGAAGATTAATCCTGGTTTCTCGCTAATGCATACCTCTTAGGTGCTGTTGCCAGTTCAGTGCTTTCAGGCTTGTAGAGTTGCCCATGTGTCCAGGCAAGGCAAATGCTCCATGACCAATAGAGTTGGTCTCGAGTTTAGCTCAGTGAACGATCAGCATTTAGTGCTAATTTGTGTTGTTTCATGTAGGTGGTACTGTCTGGGAGTTTAAAGTGAGTCAGGGTGAGCTTTACCTAGTGTTTCAAAGGAGGGCCCTTAGGTGTCAATGCATAATGTCACCTCTGAGCACAGGAATTTCTAAGGCCTGTCACCTCTTGCTCCCATGACTGAGAGTCTCTGGTGAGCTCAGCAGGAGGAGAAGCAAGGTGAACCACACATTGTCAAAGCCTGTAGAAAGCATTCTGAACCTGCTGTGACCTCCAGCTGATTTCATTCAACCTCAGAGAGATGTCCTTCCTTCAGTCACTTGATGAAACCTGCAACCACATAATCCTTGATCTGGGTTTCTCAACTTGGCCAGACCTAAGGGGCTCCTGACTGGTTTCAAATTTCCATGTTTTGTCTGTTACTATAAATTCCCAGAGTCTCAACTGAAACTTCCACTTGGCTCCCTGGCTGGGCAGAACCTTTCTGGACTCTGCTTTAATGTCACTCCTTCCTTCACCTGCTGACCCAGAGAGAATGCACTGGGATTCAACTCCGCTATCTCAGGGCCTCCTTCGAGGGCAGCAGAAACATCTCAACCCTCTCCATACGATGTGGGAAGTCAGAACAGCAGGAAATCCAATGCATTCTAATGCATCCATTATTTGGATTTGTGCTGGACACCTTGAAAGGTGATAGCTTTCCAGAGAAGGCCTTACCTAAGATTTTTACTCCTCTCCTACTTGTTTCTGTAGTTCCCTAATCCAGTTTGTAAGTTCCAAGATGGACTTTCTTTTTATTCACTTCTATCTCACAAACTTTTCTTCAGTGACGTAGCTACAAGCAAGTGGGTTTCAATGTCATAGGCCGAGAAAAAATATCTTCTCGACACTGATGGAGGATATTGGAACTAAGCAATGCAAGCTCATCTGGAAACTAAGGGAATTTAGGAACTCCTTTCTCTACACAAATCCTTGCCATCAACCTATCATCCTGCGTCCGTTCTCTAAAGCAGAATGACACGTTTCTGAGCTGGGACTTTGAAAACAAAAAAAACTTAAGAAAATTTTTAAAGGAGAAAACTAAATGAAGGTGTATCAGTCAGTTTGCCCATTGCTTAGCTACAGTACTGACACTCACAACTTGAAGGAATTCAGTTGACTCTAACTCATAGCTTCAAGTGGTTCAGTATATGGTCAGCAGTTTCTGAGGCTGGAATGTCGTGGCAGAAGGCTATGGCGGAACGAGACTGCTCAGTTTGTGGAGGCCTGGAAGCCAAGCAGAGAACCAGTACCAGACAGGAAAGAGCAAGGGACCAAACATAGTATCAAAGGTCACACCTCTCTGACTCACCCTGACACAGCCAAGTGTGTGCTTTACTTATCTGCTAGGTGTTTCTTAATCCAATGAAGTTGTCATATCGGGATTAATGGGCAAGGAAGGTTTAAATTATCGTATGCATGCCAAATCACAAGTATTGTTGAATCTGCCTTATTTTGCTCCAGTGTGAATGAAAACACAATTATGAGTGCAATTTAATTAATAGGCATAAATTTTATGTGTCACTTGTACTTTGGGGTATATTTACCCCTGAACTGAAGGGTTATTTTGAAGTCACATCAGTATAACCTCACAGGTCCTGATCATGCTTCTCAGCTTCCTGAGTCCTCTGCCCGTTATTCCCATGCTATAAAAATGTCCCACTATTCTTATTTGTGCTCTCGTTTTTACTTTTCTGGTACCTAAGGAAAGGTGCACCCTCCAGCCTTGTAGCTTGGCTCCTTTGAGAAACTCCCAGGGTCTCTAAATACGAGGGCTCTGTGCCTAGTCAAGGTTTTCACCTCGTAATCTGCCTTTTCACATGCAGCAGAAAGTGTGGGTGTGTGCACATGTATGTGTGTGTTACAGGTAAGAAAGGACTGTCAGAAAGTAGGAGGGGAATTAAATAGACAATTACTGTATCTCTCACTCTCATCAAAATAGCCAAGTGCTGTCTTTTCATTACCAGGATGAACTCTAGGGCTTTTGCACAAACTACATCCCCAGACCTTTGTAATTTTTATTTATTATTTTGAGACAGAGTCTTGCTAAGTCAGTCAGTTGTCCAACCTGGGCTTGAACTTGCAATCTTCCTGCCTCAGGCTCCTAGTTCTGAGATCACAGCCAAGTACTTTTAATAAAAGTTTATGATGATACAATTACATAATAATTGATCTATTTAGATAAGAGAAAAAGGAGGATTACTGACATAGTAAGACTTTGGGGGACAAAATTGTTATTTTATGGATCATTATCCTTGCTTAGACAGCCAGGACATGGTGCTTTTGGACAATCACCTTAGCCTCTTTTCTCTTTTGCTCTTCGTTTAGCTCAACAGAATTCACCAAAAATCCATGAAG
Organism: Dinomys branickii; assembly: GCA_004027595.1. NCBI lineage: Eukaryota > Metazoa > Chordata > Mammalia > Rodentia > Dinomyidae > Dinomys > Dinomys branickii. The sequence continues at coordinate 82,253 of PVLD010004430.1, forward strand.
GCTGGTGGGCATACAAGGAGGTGGTCCAGGGAAGCTTTGTTCCAGGTAAACACACATTTATCATTATTTGCTTTATTTTTATAAAATAATTTGTCCTTAAACATATTTAAGCGGATGTGAATGTTAACTACCCTGTGTATTATATACATATTTGACTCATCACATTATACCCCATAAAAGCTATAATTAATATAAAAATTCATTTTAATGAAAGATAATGTCAGCATTTTGCACTTGCTATATGACATAAACTGTCCTATAAAAAGGCAATGTAATCTAAGGTGTCATATGAATATTGCACCAAGAGAACTTTTTTAACACAAGTAACAACTGAACCAAAACACATTTTTTCCCATCTAAGCTAGCAATATCCAGAGTCTCCCATGCACAGGGAGAGAGAATGAAAGAGTGGGGGCCAAAGTTCTGTCTGTTGGCATTTTGTTAAATGAGGAAGGACCATTTCTTAACCTTAACAAAACAGGAAATATGAAAAGACTGACCATGGCAATGAAGCTTGCTGAGATACTTGCTGTCACTGATGTCACTTCAGGAGGGCCCATGGTCAGGACTCAAGATCGGGCCAAGCACCAGCTAAAAATACCAGATGAAGTGGATGCTGGCAGCATGGGGTCAGAGGACAGAGAACCAAAACCAGGGTGGAGGCCGGACATACTGTAGCTTTAGTTCAGAAGCAAGGGCAGGGGTCTTTGTCTTCTCCTAACTCTCTGCCCTCACTGTGGTCCTCTTTCTTCTGCAGCTCACACTTGAGTGGGGAGACAGAGAAAGAGCAAGAATGTTAAAAAAAAAAAAGTACAATAGACATTGTGAAAGGGGAAGAAACTGCTCAGAAGGAAAGAACAACTGGGATGGGGGAAAGGAGAAAGAAAGAAGGAAGGGGGCAAAAGATATGTGTATACATATACGCAAGATACCTAAGAGAATTGTACTACTAAGTTCTATTAGTTAATTGGAAGGAACAGCTAGTGCTTATATTGTTTGACCAATTCTGCAGACCTGTACCTGGTAATCTGTGCGAATACTTTGAAGATAACAATATGCAGTATAATAGCCATTGTTCATTCCCTATCATTTTGTTTTCAAATTTTGTATCATTTCTACATGGTTTTTTCTCTCTTTAAGATAAAAAAAGATGGAAAGGAAGGCTGGAGAGAGACTTCAAAGTCTTTTAACTGATTAGAGCTGGGGAAGTCATAAAGTAAACTGCTAAGAGGAGTCAGTGCCTGGGCCCCACTCAGGCCCTGAGAACAGAGTGCCAGTAGCATCACTGGAGTTTCTGTGGTTGCTGGCAGTAGAAAGAGCAGTGTCCTAGCTCTCCTGTGTCATTTGGGGCCACTGTGCCTTTCTTTTTCCTTGTTTGCCTCTTGAGTCCACTGCATAAGCTGTTTAATGCTCAGCAAGTTATCAAACCCCTCTGAGCAACTCTGTTCTCATTTGTTATCAGGCAATAATAAGCATTCTTAGAACCTTCCCACAGGAGGAAGACAGGCCTGGTGAGGCAGAGTGGGTTACCTAAGAAAAAGCCAGCTGGCAGCCAAATAGCCTCAAAGATCAACATCATTACCTCAGTACATTTATTATGGTAGTCAGGCCTTTGGCACTGTCTACATAGAAACTGGATCAGATTAATTTACCCAGAAATGACCAGGTTCATAATGATCATCTTAAAAGAATACAATTGACACAAGCCTTATTCATATGAAATTATAAAAATGCATGGCATTTGATGTTGTAACTGGGGAATCCCTTTCCAACAGAATGTGTATGTTTTCCCTCTGGGAAATCTTTGCATGTGCAAGATGTCTTGGAGATTACATTTCTAATTATACTGTGGTACCTTGTGTGTGTGGAATTAGAGTACTGAAAAGGCTCCCCTCCAGGATATAGTAAGTCTCCCTAAGTTACCACTGTCCTTACAGGGAACGTTCTTCTGCAGTGACCAAAATTCCCATAAAGAGCTATTGATGGTCATGGCAAGATTTTACTTCTCCTCCCCACATTTTCTGATGTTTTTCTTTTGTCATCATTCTTTCCCTGTATGTATTCTATTCTGAGTTGTCTGTTGCCTTAGACAACCACAGGACTTAATTTTTAGTTTTATTTTTGATATTGACTTAAGTTTAAAACTCCAGGTTTCCCTTGTTTTCGGCTAAGCTTGTTTGGCGTAACAACTGTGAATCAGTTACTTCAACAGAGTTTGTGTGGTATGTGAACATGTGAGACCTATAGAAAAAGCAGATGAAAGGTTAACTTGGTTTGAAAATATCCTGTTGTGACTTCAATTCTGTTACTGGAAGACTTACAGGGTACAGAGCGCCATGTTTGGGATCAATAATGTGACAGTTGGTACATGATTTTTACTCAAAGTGAACCTAAAACTCTACACAAGAACATGCACTGTGAACTCATGACTCAGGATAAGCAGGGCTCCAACAGGGTTGATGCAACATGTTCTTATGGCTCATTCTGCGTATCAATTTGGCTAGAGCATGGGTACCCCCAAACCCATTTGATTAAACATGTCTTGCTGTTGCTGTGAGTGTACTTTTTCTTAGGTGAGACACTATTGAATCAGTAGATTTTGAATAAAGCAGATTACCTTCCACAACATGAGAGGACCTCATCTGATAAGTTCAAAACTTTAAGAGGAAAAAATATGAAGTCCTCTGAAGAAGGGGGAATTCTGTGTCCAGAAATCTCTATGGCCTCAAGAGGGAATATCAACTCTTCCTAAGGCTTCCATCTTGCCACACTATCCTACAGATTTTGGATTTACAGTCTCCAAAATAGTTACTCAGTGAGCTAGTTTCTTACATCTCTCCTTTCTGTCTCTGTCTCTCTCTCTCTCTGTCTCTCTGTCTCTGTCTCTGTCTCTCTGTTTCTCTCTCTCTTCCCTCTCCCCTCTCTCCCACATTCTGCTGGTTTAGTTTCTCTGGAGAGTTGACTAATACACTAATACAGATATAAATATGCTATCAGCAGCTTTATCCATGAATGTTATATGGGCAAGTCTGCTGAATATGCTTGGGCATGCAGCCTCACTAAAGATGGCTGCACAAAAATTTAGAAAGTCTCTACCCTTCATGGCCTAGTTGGGTGTTGACAACCATGTGTTATGGTTTGTGCCTGGATGTCCCCTCAAAGCCTCATGCAATCATGGGATGGGCTTGTAGTTTATGATTGATCCACAGTCCAATGCTAGGATTATGGGTGTGAGAGCTGCACCTGTCCTGGGGCAGATAGTTTGCATGTGTAAGGGAGAGAGGGAGGCTGCTTGCCGCCACTCCTCCCTTTTTGTGCCACTCCTCTTGCTATTTTTTGCTGTTTTCCACCACCATGAACTATTGCCCTCTGCCCTGTGCCACTCTGCCTTGGAGCCAGCTGAGTATGGACTGGAACCTCCACAAACAGTGAGCTAAATAAACCTTTCCTTCCTTAATTTTGGGTGTCAGGTATTTTGTCTCAGCAGTGAGAGAAAAGTATCCAAGACACCACGGGGCTACTTCACCTCTGATTTTGTTCTGGGAAATTACAGCCCTCTTATGGTTGGAGCCGCCGCATGTCAGAGTTTCTCTATTTTTAGCCTAAAGCATTCTTTCTGATTCAGGGGTCTCAGTACAAGGCTGAAGGGGAGAGGAAGGTAGAACTGGACCTTGACAGCACTCAGCATCGCTCAAAGTAGAGATGCAGGAGAATGAGCGGAGTGGCAGACAGCACAGGATGAGAGGGGCAGCCGTGCACGCTGGCTATGGGGAGTGCTGGGTGCTTCTGTCTGCTTAGGAGGCTGGACACAGGGTGAGGCGTGATGAAAGAGGAGGGGGGGAGCCGATTTTGAAGTGCCTCGTGTTCAGTGCTCAGGAGTCTAGACACCATCCCTTTAAACATAGGGAAATTACAAGACATCCACAGTCCAAAGTATGTTTTGGAAAGCTAGGGCTGGGCACAGTGATGCACACATCCTCATCCAAATGAGGATAACGCAGGCAGAAAGCTCAGTGAGGTGGGTATTTTTTTTGTTGTCCAGGTAAAGGATAACAGGCCTCTAAAATAAGACTGTGCAACCAAAACTGGTGGGTTAGTCGTGATCCTGCAGAATTAGCACAGTTTGCTTAGGAATGTTTAAAGTATATCTATAAAAAACAATAAAATGTATTATATATCCCATGTATATAGCTCATTCATAATTATATATAGACACATTTAACACATTCAATAAATAGCCATGCCAAATGCTTTATATTCATGTCCTATTTGTCCAAAGCAGCAGGAAAACAGGGCATTATCTGTAGAAGTTGCACTATGCTAAGGACTGGGGATTGCAGAAAGAAATAACCGCTGTCTTCTTGGGACTTATAAACTAGTCGGGATTTAGTTGCCTAAAGTAATTAATAGCCCCCTCTTACCTCAGTATTTGCTGCAAATGGTAATGTCTGAGAGAGAAGTTCCCATCTTCCTATTCTGACTAGAACAACACAGTTGGGCTATGCTTCAACCTTTAAAGGACTGAGTCAGGGTATATGTTTCTCCAATGTTATACAACCCTACAGCTGACTGAACCTCTTTCAGAGTCTCCCACTTCCAGAGGCTTGTTCCAAGCTCGCTGTACCTAAACTCCTTGGCCCATGTGTCCATCACACTGCCCTTAGACACCTGCTTTCGGCATCATCACATTTGGTCATGGGTGGGAAGCATCCCACAGGAGGTTCACTTCAGCCTCCAGGTGCGGAGCATACTAGGGAAGAGAGTACTACCCACTATACTAGTCTTCTGTGACTCGTATGGAGGGTGTGTGGAAGCCACCAAACCCCAAAAGACAAGCAGGGCACCCTAGAGGAGGGAACACAGAGAGGGTCCATCAGGTTCTCCTGGGGACAAAGAAACAAAGCAGAATTTCAGAGGGGAGACAAACTGGGCAAAGGGCCAGAGGCATGGGAGGGAGAGGCTCTCAGTGGGCCAAGAAGGACTCAGGGAACGAAGGCTGAGCAAGACAGCAAGCGCTGCTTAGGGAGTGCTGTGCCACCTTGGAGCTGATCGTTCTCCAAAGGCACTGAGGAGCCAGGGGAGGGATGGAAACTGTGACAGCTTTCATGTGAGAAAAGAGGGTAGGGCGAGCTGAAAGGTGAGCAGTAAGGACCCTGGGGAGGCCTCAGATTTAGACAAGACTTCAACTCCTCCACCTACCTGCCACTTCAGCAGGCTTGAATGCAGCAGGGCTTCTGTGGCTGTTAAATTGCCTTGGAACAGAACAGAGAGAAATCTTCCACCCTTATGGGAGAAAAAGGCAGAAACAAAAGCCTGATTTTGGAGACAGATGTTCCTTGGCCCTTGAAAACATGTTGTTAATAATAACAACAATAAATGAAAATAGCAGTACAGACTTCAAAACATGCTGCTCAGGGAAAGCACTTGATTTTTCAGGTCCAGGAGACATAATCTGGAGAGGACGAAGGGAATCCTTGTGGAAGTCACAGGAAGCTAACAACGGAGATTAGGATGGACACTAGTAAGTGGGCTGAGAGAACGATTCCAGGCAGAAAAATGAGCCCGAGCTCATAGGCAAGCATAGGCAAGGTGTACACAGGAAACAGGACAAAGATCATATCACTAGAGAACTACATGACAAAACTGAGGTGGTTCAAGGTTGGATGGTCAGGAGCCAGCTCAGGGAAGGTCTTGTGAATTACACTTCATGTTTCAGTAGAGATCCTGGGAATAAGAGAAGAGTGAACAGCTACAAAGTATGATTGAAAAATATGGTACAGGTGTAAAACCAAAAGTATAATCAGAGTAAAAGATACTAACTCCCCTCAAATACTCCCCCTCACTTCACACACCCTTATCCCACTATTCCTACCACTTTCTGAAGCAGCTCTGAAGTCCTCTTCTGTGAGTGTTTTCAGTGGCACTGTCATGGCTGCCTCGGATGTCCTGGGTTGATTTAAAATGTTTACCTTTCCTGATTATTTTGACCTTGGAGAAGGGCCAGCATTCACATGGTGCCAGATCCACTGAATAAGGTGGATGAGGCACATCATAGTATTTTTCTGAGCGCACCTTTCTGCTGGACAGCACTGACAACAGCTTTCAACATATATTTTTAGTCTTACTTGGTAAAGACGCTCACAACAAAGGACTTGCAGAACGCTTCAGAAAATGGCAAGAATGATGGCGTGTGCTTCAAGGGAAGGGGAGTTTACTTACACAGAATAATGACAATGTGTCTTTTATAGTAATAAATTTACTTACTCTGGAATCATCAGAGGCTCGTGATACCGAGCTCCTAGGCCATCTGAATGACGGTAGAGCAACTCATAGCTGCCATAGATGATCAGGACTTGGTCTCACAGACTGCACATTGGCCCGCCAACTCTTCCCATGGTGCTTCATTGAAAAGCAACTGAAAATGGTTCACGCAGGCCAGTAAAATCTCTGAGCACATTATTTCCCATCGCTTCCTTGTTGAGTAGTTTTCTTAAATCTCAAGATTTTTAGAAGATGAATGTATTATGCCTAACTACCTGTTGCTGAGCATTGAGGTCTATCTAACTTTGTTTTACAAACTAACCAGTTTACTTAAAAGTCTTGAGCTAGACATCAGTAATGAGTATAAAAGTTCTTATAACTATCCTATAAAGAAAGCAAGCTGTATAGGGTTGGGGGTTCTCGCTACTCTAGAATGGTCTCCCTAGGGTCATGCATGTCTCTGGCTCCTCCATGAAGTAAACAGGTCCTATACTGGTTTTCTGCTACTGCACAACAATTGCCTCTCCTTTAGCAGCTCAAAATGAATGGGTTAGGAGTCTTGGCACAGCTCAGCTAGAACCTCTGCTAGGAGTCTCACAAAGCACAAATGCTGCCACTCTGACTCATGTTCACCTGGATCCAAGTTCATGCAGGTTCTCAGCAGAATTCTGTTCCTGTAGTTATAGAACTAAATCTCTTGGCTCCTGCAGGCTATTCCTTCTCTGCAATTAGTTTACAATATGGCTATTTCCTTCTTCAAGGCAAAAGGGAAAGTATTTCTCTTTGACTCTCTCTCCCTCTTATGGAAAGTGTTAGACTTCCTTTAAAGATCAAACCTCCTCAACATAGCACCACATTTGGATCACTCAAACTCCACTGATGGAAAATATTACTTGCATTTGAAAAATGTCTTCATCTTTGCCAGTTAAAGTAACCTAATTATAGGAGTGAAAACTCAGCAGACTTAAAAATCCCATCCATCCCCAAGAGTGTGTACTGTAGGACGTGGAAATCCTGAGGCCAGTTTAGAACTTGGCCAACCACAGCATCACATGGAACAACACAACAAAAGTCTAAAATGCTCAATACAAATCCACCACAGGGTGGCACCTGAAGAGGAAGCAGACATTGTCCAGAGACAACATCTCCAAATATTGAAGTGGAAAATAATATTTTTGGATGGGATATAATTGTTTTTCTCATTTTTACTTGAAGGCCATCTGCAGAAGAAAACCAAAGCTAGCTCTCTATGCCACCCCACCCCAGGCTTCCAAGCCAGTTTTCATAATTAGAACAAATGTAGATGATGAAGAGGAGACAAGGATTTCATATACAACCTCAGGATTGGCTTTGGACAACTTGTTGGCAAGTGGAGCTGCACAGCAGTGCAGGAACAAAGGAAAGCTGAGTGGGTGGCACCTCCCCCAGTGAGTGGGCGGTGCCTCCAGAAGGTGTCTGGCTGATAGCTCTCAAAGATTCATGGGATGCTGCCCCAGTTTGTTCTTCCAGTCACTTCCCTCCTGCTCTCTTCTTCTTGGCCCTTTTATCATCTGGATTGAACCTTTGATTTCTGTTGCCTCTCTGCACAGAGGGCCTTGTGCTCATGTTTAGCGACTGCACCTTTTCTGTCTGTTGGCTGAAATCTAAAATTTGATCCCCCTCCCTCTCTCACCTACAGCTCCACCTTTGACCAACAGGCTTTGCTGATTCTGCTGTCAGAATCAGGTATAATTCAGGATGAAGATTCTGTCCCTGCAGAAATTTACTGCATGGTCACCCCAAACTCATCCAGTCCCTCCCTGAGGAAAAGAGGATTTCTATACCAGTAAGATTTATTTTTGTTTGGCTGGCTCCAAGGAAGAAACACCGTGGCAGGGGTACAGAGTAGAGGAAAGCTATTCAAAAGCTCAAAAGGCAAGTTACCTAATCTCTGAGTACAGTGGCACAAAGTAGACAATTCTGCTCCAGAGGGAGGAACAGGGAAATAGGAATTAGATCAAAGCAGATCCAAAACCCAGCAGGGAAACATTAAATCCCGGAGTGCCTTGTCCAGCATCCTGGGCATATAGTCTTGTGATTTAAGATCCAACCTCACCCTTATGGTCTTGCTCACTGCAGCACACATGGACATTTTCTTGGGCTGGTTCTCTTCACTGCTTGCAGCTTTCCTCAGCAAACATTCCACATTCCTTGCATCTCCCATTTCCTGGGGTCTCCATTGCACCTACAACTTCATACCCACAGGTTCATGCATTGTTCTTTCAGGGGCTCCCTGAGGAACTGTGTGCTATCACACCCTACTTAAACTCCCATGCCTTCCTTTGAAATCTGGGAGGAAACCCTTATGACTCCACAACTCTTACATTCTGTATGCCTGAAAAACCAGCATCCTGTTGGTGATGGTAGGGTCTGCAACCACTGCAACCAGTAGCTGGGCCCCTTTGGAACATGGTTGCAGGATCATGAGTGTTTGAATTGACAAATGTGGGGAAACATTTCCTTAATACTGTGAAGGACCAGGGCACCCTAAGGTCTCTTTTCAAAGTAAAGTCTTTGGAAGGAGTTTATACTAAGACTTTTATATTTTCCTAATGCAACTTGAAATGTTTTGGTCAATTCTAAGAATTGAACATGGAGCTTTCACACTAAGCTATATTACCAGACCCTGTTTTTTGAGACAGATTCTTGATTAGTTGTTAATTTGCCCAGGAGGCAAATTTGCAATTCTCCTGCTTCAGCTGCTCAGAATGCTTTGATTACAGGCATGCACCACCATGCCTGCTCTTAGCTTCTTTTGAACAACTCGGATCTCTGTGGGAATGTGGTATAAGCACTTCTTTTCTTGCCAAACTGAAAGTTTATCAAAGTTTTCTGCTTTACTTTTGGCTCCTGACACTCACTATAAATCTGGCTCAAAGCAGCAAGTAGTAGGACTTATGCCATAGTCTAAATGTTGGACTGCCTTGAACTTACTCTCCACCAGATTAACGAGTACATATTTTTCAAAACCAGCCTCACACAAAGTTTTAGGCCATGATCAGAACGTAAAGCAGTTCCTTGCCAGAATATAGTATTAATGGCCCCTGGTCCAATTCCCTGTAGTCTCCTAATTCCCACCTGAAACCATCTTTATTACCTAATTTCCTATCTGTTTTCTGGTCTTTGGAACTCTCATCAGAATTGCCCATCAAGCTCTGCTTACATTCTACTAGGTTTTCCCTAGCTCATGTCTCCAAATGCTCCCAAAAACCACTTCCAAAAATTTCTGAACCCCATGGTCAGGGTTAGTCATAGGAAAAATCCACTTCTCCTGTAACACTTTTCTGTATTGGTTGGCTTTTCAGGGCTGCTACACAAAACTTAAAGGAGGAAAGCGTGTATTTTCATTCACAGTTCCAGAACATTCAGTCCATGGTTGGCTGGCTCACAGCAAAAACATCACTGTGAAGGAGGACAGCAGAGGAAAACTCACCTCATGGCAACAGAAGCAGAGAGCAGAGAAGAGCCAGAGCAGAAGGGGTTAGGGACCAAGGTCTCATCCCATAACATCTAGACATACGCAGAAATGTGTTTTATTAATCTCCTAAGCATCTGTCAAGTCAATCAAGTTGACATTAAAGATTAATCATCACACTGTTATGAAAAAAATCACCACAAATTTAATTGATAAAAATAATACAATTCTAAAGGTTGGAAGTCTTAAAATCAAGATGTCGATGGGGCTGCATTCATTCTAGTGGCTGTGAGGAGAAGCTATTTTATTGTCCTTCCCACCTTTAAGAGGTCACTTGTTTCTTGGCTCATAGCTCCTTGCTGACTTGACTGTAGCCTCTGATTCCATTGCACCTCTTTCTGTGACTCTGACCCTCTTCCTCCCACTTATAGGAGCCTTTGGGATGACACTGAGCCCATCTCGATAAACTAGCACGACCTTTGCATCTCAAGATCCTTAACTTAATCATATCACCATTTTGCCACTTCAGGTAACACACTTGCAGGTTTCGAGAATTAGGATGTTGCCATGTGGGGAAGACTATTATTTTGATTTCTGAGGTGATACCATCTGCACTTCTCATGGAAGCATAGAAAGCAAGCAGTGCATATTATAGCTGTCAAAATATTTGCACTGACGTTTTTCATTCAACCTCAACCACGTTTGCAGTATTATTTCTCTAAATAAAAAACAAATTAAGTCAATGACACCATTAACTAAGTGTGCAGTGCAAGTCTGGGAACCAGTACAACTTACTTCAGGTCCAGTGTGTTTCCCATTCCAAATAGGTTAATGTGATTACCAAGAAGTTTCAGAAAGCTTTCCTAGTTGTCATATTTTCTAGTAAAAATTTTATTCTGAAATAAGTGAAGATTTATAGAAAAGTTACAAAGATAAGACAGGAGGTTCCCTTTACCCAACAAAGCATGTAGTGCATATTTATACCAGTTTGGAAACCAACCCTAGTATATTACTATTAACAAAATTCTTGGTCGTTTTGGATATATCTGTATTTGTCTTAAAGTTCTTTTCATGTTCTATGATCTAGCTTGAGACGCCACATTTAGCCATTGACTAGTCTCTTTGGGTGTTGACAACATCTCGGTTTTTCCTTGTTGATTATGTCTTAGACAGTTTTGAGATGGACCAGTCAGGTGTTTTATAGCCTGCTCTCCATTTGAGGTTTGCTTGATGCTTTTCTCATGGTTAAATGAGATTGTTGTTTGGAGGAAAATTTCATAGAAGTCAAATGTCATTTTCATTACCTTCCACTGGGGAATACATGTTCTCAACACGTGTTGTGTCTCATTGTGAAAACATGTACTATAAGACAAGCAGATTTTCTTCTCACTAACCAACAGCTATGTAATTTCCAACATGGCTAGGGAATTATTCATGGTGATGGTGGTAGAATAGATAAGTGTTAGGGCTAGACCTAGAACATAGAATATTTTACAGACTGGACTAAAGCCTCTTTTGATGCTGCAGCTTATGACATCAATTTCTTTGCTAACAACTAACTTCCCTAACTCTATAATGCTTGAAAATCACCAGTTTCCTCAGAGCCTCAGTTTACTCATTTGTAGACTAAATACAGTGAACCTTGTGCCTCCAGTATTTGTGTAAAAATGAAATGATGTATTAGACCTAATTATGCCTTATGGACTATGCATGTGTACAACTGTATTACTACTTCTGTTATTATAGTCTTGCATTACATTCTTCCATGCTGTAAGGAGAAGACTTGCTCAGATTTACCACTGCTCTGAACCCCTCAGACACCCTTCAGTCCAGGGAAGCATTAAGTTTTTTTTATTTTAAAGAGAATAAAAAGTAATTGAAAAACATTAGAAACAACATAGAATTTCACTACATAAGATGACAGGAATTCAAGAATGGTCATTATATTGCATACTGATGTCTCCAAATTAGTTGTTCAGACTACCAGATGTAAACATGCAAAATTAGTTTAAAAAATTAAAAAGAAGACAAACATTTCAGCATTAACTATTCCTTTCAATAGACTAGTAGACATTGGCAGTATAATTATCCCAGCTCTCCTGAGTGTACACATATATATATTTTCTCTTTCTTCCTTCTTTCTTTTCTCCTTTTCCTCATCCCAGTTGTTCTTTCCTTTTAAGCAGTTTTTTTCCCTTTCACAATATCTATTGTACCTTTTGGATTTTATTTACCCTTTCAAGTTGTTGCACTAGGGAGATAATATGATGTTTACACATGTGGGTTTGATTTATTTCACTTATGAGTATGGTCTCTGCTTGCATCCATTTACCTATAAAAGCCTTGAGTTTATCTTTTTATAAAAATACCACATCTTTTCTATTCATTCCTCAGCTGATGGGCATTTGAGGTGTTTCCATGACTTAGCTATTAGAAATTGCGCTGCTATAAAACATGGGTGCACATATATCACTGTGGTATGATGTTTTCAGTTCTTCTGGAAAAATAACCAGAAGGGGAATCCCTGGGTTGAATGGGACTTCTAATCCCAGTTTTCTGAAGAATCTCCAGACTGACCTCTAAAGTGGTTGCACCAGTCTACACTCCCACCAACAGTGGAAAGGGTTCCTTCTTCCCCACAGCCCCACCATGATTTCTTATTGCTTGTCTTCTTGATGGCAGCCATTCTTTCTGGGGTAAGATGGAAGCTCAGTGTTGTTTAAATTGGCATTTTTTGAATGACCGATGATGTTGAATATTTTTTCATATATTTATTTGCCATGTGTATTTTTTCATCTGAGAAGCATGTATTCATCTCAGATGCCCATATTAACGACAACACATTGCACACAAATATACAGTTTCAGTGCACACGTAGTTCAGCACAGACAGCGTTTGTTTGGATCAGGTTGTAGCCATTGGGAGAGAGAACTCCTGTAGAGTAAGCTTTTATTTACTTTAAAGAAAATAGTACAAAAAAAGAACAATAGCAAAATACAAACAACACAAAGCAAGGGCATTAAAAATGATTCAGGGTTTCAATAATAGGGATTAACAGTTGTTATATTACATATTGTTAATCTTCAATGACGTTGCTCAGATTACCAGATGTAAGACTAGAAGATGGATCAAATCATTAAAGGGAATAAGAAAATAATAATTTAAAAGAATATTAGAAACAATACATAGTTTTAATAGACAGGACTGTAGGAATTCACCAATGGTTGTAATACTGCAAATTGTTATTGTTAAATTGCTCAGATTACCAGATATAACCATGCAAAATTGGTCAAAATATATTTCAAAATCTTTTAATCATTAACTGTTCCCTCAACTAACTATCAGACACCAGCAGTATACTTATGTCACTGATCTCTTCCCTCCTGCTGGTAAAGCCTATTTGAAATACTTGCCTTGGTTATCTTCACAAGCCACATATATTTAATGCCTCAGTACTTTCTTTTTTCTTCTTTACCTCATCCCAGTTGCTCCCTCCTTTGAGCAATTTCTTTCCCTTTGATATTATCTGTTGTACATTTTGCATTTTATTTACTCTTTCATGTTGTTACACCAGGGAGACAATGTGATGCTCACGCATGTGAGTCTGATTTATTTCACTTAACAGTACGGTCTCTAGTTGCATCCATTTACCTATAAAAGCCTTGAGTTTATCTTTTTTCTAGCTGAGTAATACTCCATTGTATAGCAATACCACATCTTTTTTATCCATTCCTCGGTTGATGGGCATTTGGGTTGTTTCCAAGATTTAGCTATGACAAATTGCGCTGCTATAAACGTGGGTGCATGTGTATCGCTGTGGTATGATTTTTTTAATTCTTCTGAAAAAATACCCAGAAGAGGAATAGCTGGGTTAGAGTTACATAACTTTCGTGGGCCACACACTAATTAATCCCTGGCTAGTAAACCCTGGCAGCTTTAGCTGACAGACCGTAGCCCATCAAAGGTGTGCTCAGGTAGCACAGTGGAAACGGACTGTGCTAGGTGTGAGCAGAAACATGTTCACTGTCCATAGTGAATTAATAATAATGTAAGATACAGATCTACTTTTTATTACCTCCATGTGCTGAAAAGTCTGAAAATTATGGTAATTAAAATATTTCTCCTTCCAAAAGATCTTTTGTTGGTCTGAGCCCTAAACAATTGATGTGGTTACTGTTCAGTTTTAGTAATAGATGTAAAATCTTCAAATTAGCACATTTTTGCTACTGTTACTTGTCCTTGACTAAGCACTATTGACACAGAAGCTCATTGGAGGACCCTCAGTTATTTAAGGAGCTTCTAACACGTCGGGACTCTGGCTACACGTTAGTTTCATGAGCCTGCACTGCACTGCAGTCCACTACCCTTCCTGTAGGGCTGATCTCAAGGGTTCCAGGTGGGAGTCCACTGTAGGGCGATCTCCATCTCCATGCCTGTAGGCCTACATACTCCTGAATCTAAACTCTTTGACTCAAAAACAGACAAAAATATCACCATGATTGGGAAGATAAAGAAGAACTTGCTTTACTTCAATGATGGTACCCTGTATGACAATTTGGAGTTTTTATTTGTACTTAAAATTTAAAGCACTGCCTCCAAAATGTGAACTGCGAGACACATTTTTGCTCAGTAAGTGTGATTTTTCAGCTCATACATTTACTATTTTATTGATTCTGCATAATATCCTTAACATTTCAATTTCTTTGCAAATTGTTTTTTCATCCTGAAAGAAAAGATCAGGACCCATTAATTATTTTACCATGATTGATTATTACAGAAAATAATGGTGTTGCTTAGAGAGACGATATTAAAAGATTATCTGTTCTGACTTTAAATAGTTTAAGTGTATCTTTCTACAGAGCTTAGGCTTAGTAACTTTCCGTTCACTGCAAACCCATTCAGGAGGTGGGTGACTCAAAAGTGGAGCTCCTGACTGCCTTCTGGCCATGAAACAAACAGATCTCTCAGGGTGCAGGCAAATGAGTTATCATCCTTGGCATGGCCCCATAAACCCCTGGCTTCCCAGTTGGGTACAAATCCGCTCTTCCCTCCTCCTGGTAAAGCCTATTTGAAATACTTGCCTTGGTTCCCTTCACAAGTCACAGGCACAACTTTATTGAAAAGCAGCTTGGAGTTGTAATGGTAAATAGTGCTCATTGAGTTGTTGTGTTATAATGGGTTTATTTATGGGAGACACAGCAGGTTGCTTTCACCTCAGGTTTTGCCTTTTTGTTACGTGGAAGATAATCAAAGACTGCAAGACTATAACCCCCAACCAGGAATCTTACTCTTTATGCCTGGAAAAGCTTGACAGGGAGGTGCCTGTGAACTCTGTAATGGAAGCTAACATTCTACAACATTCTAAAAAAAGACAAACCATGTAACAAAAGCTTTTCTGTAGCAAACAGACAACAGGAGATCTTACTGTAGAAATCTGGCAACATAAGCAAGTCAACTTCCCTTCCCTAAAGTAGATTGCCTTGCGCCCCAGCTGAGTGATAATAGCTGGGGTTGGGAGGGCCTTTCTCCCCACCAGCCCACTCCAGGTCTCTTTATGAAGGGCCATAGAGTGACTGTGATCGTGTTTTGCATCCAACTCCAAAAATTGTCCTCCTCCAAACTGTTTTCTGACTCCAGCTTCTGCAAAGCTCCAGAGGCTTCGCTCATTTTCAACACTGCCTCCGTTTACCAACGATTCTGCTTTTGGACACTGTGTTTTTTTCTTTCTGAAAAGTGCACGTTTCTAGACCTACGGTTTCTAGATCAGAGGTCTTCTTTTCAACGTGCTGTACCTCCTCTTCATCAGTTCAGCTCTTACAGGATGGTGTTCCAGAACCTCTTCTACCTTGTCTCAGCCTCATGGGCCACCTGCTTTCTTTTTACTATAAAATTTCCAGCATTAGTTCCAGCCTCTTCCCCAGAACAAATTCTTATTCCAAACTTTTAAGAAGCTCTACCTCCTGACCTGAGCCCCTGGATTTTATAGGATGCAGCCAATATCAATCATCAATCATTTTATGATTAACTCCTGACTTTTTTCTGAGACTGACCTAACAATAGTCAATGGACCATAATCATGGCTGACTTCAAAGTGTTTGTATTTAAGCCACACATTTCTTGCATATTTTTATGGGAAATATTACCTCTCTCATCAGCGTGCCCCTTCTCACCGGTATGAAGTTATATCAGTAATATATTACTATAACGCTTTTTTCTCACCCTACTATAACGATGTCACAATATACTTACACTCCTGATTTTAAGCACCCATTATGTTTTAGCAGCTGCTTTTTCCTGAAGATATTTCTGTTGGGAATTTGACAACATAACCAAGTCACCTTCCCTTCCACAACATAGCCTGGGTTTCCTCCCACTTGGATCATCATTCCCTAACTTTTTGCTCAAACGCAGGCTAATTGCTTCCTAAGCGTGTTTGTGGTTTTTGCTCTGCTTGCTGAATTATTGTTATCCTCTGTCATATCTTGTAGTGTGCTCTCGACTCCACTTTATAACTCTCCCAATTCCATTAAAGTTTTGCTTTGTTCATTTTTTTACAGAAAGAACATTGGATCCTCCTGTGTCCAATAAAAGGCTTTTATTTAGTCCTGGTATTTGAATGATGTTAGTAGTAGAATTCTAGTTGCAAAATTACCTTCCCTCAAATTTTTCTCTGCGTCACTTGTCATCTTGCAAATACTATCCTAAATGAGCAGTCTCATGCTATTACAGATAAACATTCCCTATCAGCCCACACATGCCCTGACTAGTTTTCAGTACATTGTCTTTATCCTTGAAGTTGAGAAAGGGCACTAGATGTGTATTGGGTGTTTGTTGCTTATGTACACTTTGCTGAAATTCAAGTTCCAACAGGGCAGAATATCTCTTTTCCTAGTTTGCTGACTGACATAAATGCTAAGAACAAGCCCTGGGAAAAAGTAGAGAGTTTGCTAAATCTTGTTGTTCAAATGAAATATTCAAGTTGCTCTGTATATTAGAGGAATTCTCTTCTATTAGTTATTTGATTATTTTTTCACATGTGTTCGCTCTGTGCTTTCACTCCTGCTAGATTTTAGAACCTATGGGTCTATCTTCTAAGCCTTCCTTTGCTTTCCATCCACAACTTTCCTATCATTTCCTTGCTCTCATGAATTTATCTCCTATTTATATTGAGATTTGGGGAATTTCCTCATTTAATCTCCACATGTTGACTTTTGGCTTTAGCAAAGTTCATTCTCGTGTACAAGATTTATATTAACTTTTTAAGTTTGGCAACTATATTTTAATTTGTAAAAAACTTCTTGTTTCGCACTTGTCCCGTTTCATGAGCATCCTGTTTTGTAGATACATTATTTTTCTAAATTACTACAGTGATACTAATTGGATTCTTAAAAGTTTTGTCTCTTCTTTGTTAATCTTGTTTCTGTTTCTTTGTTCGTTTTATGCTGCTGACTTCCCTCAAATGTCTGCCTATCACTGGCAATTTGTTCCTGCCGTAAACGAAATACCCCATCATTTCACACTGGAAACTGGTGAGGTTCACTCTCCAGTCATGCTTATTTCTGTCGTGAGATTTTACCCTGAATTAAAAGGATAAAAATGGAGAATGGTTCTTAGTTAAGTGGCAGAGAGGATTCAGACCCAGGCTGCCTGAGCCCATTCACACTCCTCAGAGCTCTGTCAGGTTCTCTGGCGGAGCACCGGGAGGTGTCACCTATGTTCCCTGAGACCCAGTCACCAGTGAATACGGCGAATGAAACCTGGAAGCATCTGTGCCCTCATTCCCCTCCTAGACCCTGATTCATTCTAGCTCCTGCCACTAGAGTCATATCACCAAACCCATAGCTTTAATAACAAAATAATTCTTACTTGTCATTTTATTATATTCCCTGGCTAACCTAAGTTTAGACTTCTCAAAAATTCTGGTGCATTCCTAGCTGGTTTTCATTTTCTCCATGTTTCAATCATTTTTATTCATTATAACCAGATTATTGAAAGCATAAAGGCGTCCTGCTTTATCCTTGATAAAAAACCTTCCATGTCATCACATTTCTTACGAGGTAGTGTCTGCACTCCTCGGCTGATACCAACGCCATCTGTAATCCGGCCTCAGCTTCCAAGTTCATCAGTCACAATTCCCAGCATGTACCTGCTGCTGTCCAGCTGGGCTAATTTAACTGTTCCCTCCTTCTGTCCTCCACATCCCCAGCTCAGCATCTTTGCCTCACCTCTCAGCACATTTAGATTCTTTCTCTTTTCTCTCCCCACCCAAGAGCGCCTATCTCTCTTTGCCTGACAAAGTCTGACCCATCACATACAATCCCGCTTTAAGGACCTCCTGCTCCTTCAGAATTCCTTGATTTTTAGCTGAAAATGATTGTACTCTCTCCCAAGAATTCGTTGACTCTGCACTCTTCACAGGAGAACCACTTTATGGGAATTTGTGTGTACAGACTGTCAGGTCCTGGTGGCCAAGTCACCTATATCTTTCTGTCCCCTATAAAGCTTGCGACATGGCTGGCCACAGTTGCTGATAAACCTATTTCCATACTTAATTAAATAGATGGAGGCACTGTTTCTCTTAGCAGCTTTTTCCTCTCTCACTAGTACCTGAAATCACTCCCTCTTTTGTCTTGCTTTCTACTGGGGTGATTCTGCTTCCCAAGTATGCTTAGTCCTGTAGTGATGGACCTTACCTCTTCCTCCAGCAAATGCTAAAAGCAAGGATGTTAAACGACTGACTCCCAGGTTAATCCTTTTGCAGATAGGGTGAACTTTGACCAAGACGTTCTCCCCTCAGTTCTCAGGGGAGAAAAAGGAATAAAATCGCCCCCAAAGTTTCTTTCTAAATGTATTGGGAGGAACTACAGCTCATAGATAGGAACAAAGTCCCCCAAATTCATTTGCTTTTATCTAAATAAGAACAAACGGGATGCTTTCAGATTTTTATTTTGCTAATGTCATATTTTTTCACAGAAAATATTTTTAACTGGAATTAATTATTTAGTTGAAGAGAGAGTTAAGAGGTAGGTAGCTGCAATGCTTACAAGCTAAACAATTTGAGTATTTTGACCACAAAAATAAACACTATATATTAAGTTATAACTTTATAGCTTTAGTAATAAAAACAAGACATTAAATCAAATATACAGTGTGATTTAATTTTGTTTTATATTCTCTCATAACTATGTAAGAAAAACTTGGAAGGAAAACTGCAATGTATAAAAATTGTTTACTCTGGGCAATAGAGTTATTTTCCTCTTTTGTACATTTCTGCATTTTTTTTAATAATTAGCATGTGTTACTTATATATGAAAATTTTACCAAAATATATCTTTCATTTAAAAAGAGGAATTTTGGAAAAGGTAAGTATTGCTGAGAGTTATAGAGCCTATGTAAAGTTTTAGACTTTAAAAAATATCAGTCCTTTAAAAATCCATCTTACAAAGAGTCAGTGGAACCCAAAATGTACAATAGATGTTGAGAAAGGGAAAGAAATTGCTCAAAAGAGGCAACAACTGAAAAAAAGGAAAGAAAGAAGGTTGGGAAATATATATATATATATATATATATATTTACAGAAAGATGGCTGGGATAACTGTACTGCTGATGTCTAATGGTTTATGGAAAGGAACAGTTAATGCTTTTTTTTTTTACTAATTTTGCATGCTTATATCTGGTAATCTAAACAGCTAATTTGAAGACAACCATATGCAACATAGCAACCATTGTTGAATTCCTATTATCCTGTTTGGTGAAACTGTATTGTTTATAATTTTTTTGTTTTCATTTTTTATTCTCTTTAGTGGTTTGATTAATCTTGCATTCTCACATCGGTAAATCTGACCAACTTCAATGAAGATGAAAATATGTAACATAACAACCACTGTTAATCCCTATCATTTTGTTCTGAAATCCTAAATCATTCTTACTGTTTTTGCTTTGTTTTGGTTTTGTCTATGTTGTTGACATTTTGCTATTGTTCTTTTTAAAATTCCTCTTAAAATAAAAAAAAAATCCATCTAACTGAGATACCATTTGTTTACAATAAAACTACCTACTTTCAGATTTATAATTTCCTGAGCTTTCACAAATAGATTCAGTCCTGTAATTAATACTGCAACCATGAAACATAACATTTTTAGTATCCCAAAAAGTTCCCTTGTGCTTAGAGTTGTTAAACTCTCCCAGTTGCGGTTTCTGGCTTCCACTACTTTGTATCAACGTAATTTACATTTTGTACAAGCTGACATCAATAGAATCCTATGTACATAGTCCTTTGTGGCATTTTTTTTTCTGTTAGCATAATAAGAGTTATGTTCATTTGTGCTACTTTTAGTGGTATCTGTACTTTATTCCTTCATACTGCACAGTTACTTGTTCTCTCTATATATAATATCACAGTCACTTACTGATAGACATTTGAGTTTTTTCCAGATTTTTCCTACCTGAAAGAAAACTGCTTTGAACATTGATATGTGAAGTCTATATGTGGACATACATTTTAATTTTTCTTGAAAAACTACCTAAGAGAAGGATTGCTGCATC
Source organism: Dinomys branickii (assembly GCA_004027595.1). Taxonomy (NCBI): domain Eukaryota; kingdom Metazoa; phylum Chordata; class Mammalia; order Rodentia; family Dinomyidae; genus Dinomys; species Dinomys branickii. The sequence continues at coordinate 102,513 of PVLD010004430.1, forward strand.
TGTTGAAACAATTACATGGTATTTTGAGTTTGTTAATTTGGTCAATTAGACTTACTGAGTTTAGTTTGGTTGGTTTTTTGAGATGGGGTCTTTCTATGTAGCCTAGGCTGATTTTGAATTTGCAGCAGTCCTCCTGCCTCAGCCTTCCAAGGGCTGGGGCTGCAGACGTGTGTCACCATGCCTGGCAGATGAATTGATTTTTGAATGTTGAGCCAATCTGGTCTTCTGAGTCCTTAGCCATGATATATTATCCTTTCGTATATTATTGATTCCATTTGTTCATGTATTTTAAGACTTTTAAATTTTTGTTAGGGAGAAATATTAGTCTAAACTTTTCTTTCCATGAAATGTGTTTGTCTGGCTTTGGTATCAGAGTAACTTTGAGTCCAGTCTCATGAGATGACCTAAGAAGTTCTCCGTTATTTTCTCCTCTCTAGAAGATTAAACAGTTGGTAGAACTCACCAGTGAAGCCATCCAGGCCTGTCCAATTTCTGTAGGAATATTCTTAGCTATCAATTAAATTTCTTCAATAATTCTGTCACTATTCAGATTATATATTTACTCATTACTTGAAGTACACAGTTGTTGGTGTCACCAATTTTCTTTCTGCTTTCTACTTCATTGATTTTCCCCGGTGTGTGTGTGTCGGGGGGAGATGTTGTGTGTATGAAGCCTGAGGATCGAACCCAGGGTTTCATGCATGTGAACTACATACTGTACCATGGAGCTATCCTTCCTATTTATCTCCCCATTTCTCTAATTTTTATTATATCTTTTCTTCTCTTTCCATTAAATGCTTCAATTTTCTCTCCTCTTTCTGGTTTCTTAAGGTAGAAGCAAGAAATCTTCCTTATATTCATTTTTTAGTACAATGCTTTAATGCTACAAATTTCTTTCTCTGTGCCACTTTAGCAGCACCCTGCAAATTCTAATATGTTGCTATTTAGTTTGTTTTATTCTGTTCAAACTATTTCCTGATTTCTCTGTGATTATTTTCTTTGGACAGTGAGTTGTTTTAAAGGATGCTGTGAATTTTCCTGGGTATTTTCCAGGCATTGATTTCTAATACATTTTCAGTGTCATCTCATACATCAATTTGTATATTTACAAACTTCTGAAGTTTTTAAAGTCTTGTTTTATGTCTGTGAAAGTGGTCTACTTGAAAAACGTGGAGTGTGTACTTGAACGTTCATTATATTCTTGCTTCACAGAACACTTTTGAAATCTTTCCTAGGCACCATTAGTTGAAAGCAGTTTTGATGTCTATTATATTTTAAGATGTGCCATTGTTATGTCACTCATTGAAAGAGGAGTGTGAAAATCTCTAACTGTAAACTTGCATATCTCTTCTTTCAGCTTTATCAATTTTTCTTCCTGCATTTTTCTTCATTCATCTTTTACTAGAAGTAGACCTTTAAAAATTATATTTTGATTTTGCTCCTCCAAATTTTATGGTACTGTTGTCATATAATTTTACTTATTTTATAAGCCTTAGTATATGTTGTTACTTTTACATTAAGCCATCAGTTATTTTTAAAGAAATCAAAATGAGAAAAATAGACTCATATTAATCACATACTTAACTTTTCTGGTGTTCTTTGCTCCTTGATGTGGGTTCATGTTTCCAATGAAGTTCTGATTGAAGAACCTTGAGTGTCTCTTTGAGTGTGGATCCCTGGACAATGAATATTTTCATACATCACTTTTCTGAAAAAGACTGTAACCTTTATTTATAAAATATATTTCCAGTATGGAAAAAAATCTAAACTGGGAGATTACTCTAGTGTTCTTTTTTTCAGTATGATATTGTTTCTCATTGGCTTTGATTTGCATAACTTTATGTAAGTTGGTTATCATTCTGACCCTTGTATCCTTATCTCTGTATATACTGCGTTTTTCCTTCTTTCTCTTGCCATTTAAATTTTTATCTCTGGTTTTTATCAGTTTAGTTGTGATAAATACTATCAGAGTTTTCATTATGTTCAATTCTTTGTAGTTTATTTAATTTCTCAAATGTGTAGATCTTCACAAAATTTGAAAACTTTTAGCCAAGATTTCTTCACAATCTTAACACACCTCCCCTCCTGCCTCACATTCTTCCAGATTCTAAGTACAAGTTTCTTAGACTGCTTTATACCTTTTCCTGAGTGCTTAAAATTCTGTTCCAGGTTTTAAATTTCCTTTTATTTTCTGTGCTTAATGTTTAAAATTTTCTACTTCTATATCTTCAGGTTCATGAGGCTTTTCTTATGTAGTTTCTCATTTCAAATATTTTTATTTCTAGATGATCCCTTTGTGTATTGTTTAATTTTAATTTTATTACTACATGTTTGCAATACACGAAGTTTACATTCATCTTGGGGTATTTTTAGAGCTTTCACTTTTCCAAATAAGTTCCCAGAAATATATAACCCACCAAGATCAAAAAGAGTTGTATTCAAGTGCTTGCATATGTGTGTGATAAAATTCCTAAATAAAAAGGAAAGAAAATCCTACCATTTGAAACAAACATAGATGAACCTGAAAGAAATTATCCCAAGTAAAGTAACTCAGGCACAGAAAGACAAATACTGTATGGTCTCATTTCTACTCAAAATCTATAATAGTGAAGCTCAAAGAAGCAGAGAGGAGAATGGTTGTTTTCAGCAGCTGGGGTGAGGGGTACAGAGGATATGGAGAGATGCCAGTCAAGGTTAGAGGATTTTGGTTGTAAAATGAATAAATTCAGGATAGCTAATGTATAGCGTGATGATTATGATTGATAACATTGCCTTGTCTACTTGACATTCACTAAAATTAGATCTGAAGTGTTCTCACTACACACAGACACACACACACACACACGAAGGTAATTGTGTGGTGATGAGTGTGTTAATTAGGTTACTTGTAATATTCATTGCACAAAAGACTATATATGCACATAAAATTATTATGTTGCACACCTTAAGTATATACAGCTTTTATTTGTCAATTATGCCTTCATGAAGCTGGAAGAAAAAACCTTACATCATGCTAGTGTTTCCCTCTGTTTCCATGAGCACAAGGAAATCAGTTAGGACAGCCATTTTTATGTTTCTGTTACTTCCATCCCATGTTATTTTTCATTCATTTCTATTGATTGACTGAGTTTTCTCCTGGATAGAGGCTGTCTTTCCCTACATATCTGTATACTTTGTCATTTCTAACTGATTGCAAATATTGTGAATTTTACTCTTCTGACAGCTGGACTGTATTATATCCCCTTTCTATTGTTGGGTTTGCTCTAGCACATAGTTACTTTACCTAGGATCATGTTAAATTTTTGAAATACTGATTTATTAGGATAGATTGAGAGAAGCCTTAATTGTAGAGCCAATTTACTTTTTATGAATTTCACCTGGCATGCTGAGTATTGTGTGCTTGTGTGTTTCAACTTTGTCTTTCAAGAACACCCACTACTGCTGGTCCTGTGTGAGTGTTGGAAATTTTTGTAATTACAATGGTAATGGCTGATATATTGTGTCAACTTGAGAGTGAATGAGTCAATTATTTCCCATGACAAGAAAACTAGACTTCTATTAACACATCTTACAGTGACAATGACTTTTCCAAATATGAAGAGATTTAATTTCTAGGCCTATCTGGAACTTCAGGTAATTTAAAACACATTTTTTTTCGATCCATTAACATATGAATAGCAGAGATGATCTCAGGGAGCCCATTGGTTCATCCTTCTCTCTCAGCCTTGGGTGGGGATTCGTGCTGGTTTCAGATCACTTCTTTTAAAAATCAATGTAACTTTCATTCCTTGAAATAAAGCAAATGCCTGCTGCTTAAAATGATCACTTTTATCCTGATATTTCCTATCGGCTTCCAGCTGACAAAAGCTACTATGCAGAAAAAAAAAATTTTTGTAAATCCCTGTCAACAATAAGCATATGGACTCCATCTAAGAATTAGAAAAGAAGGTACTAGTCATGGGTTGCAGTCCTAGAAGAAGAAAAGTCATAGACAGAGGAAGTAGCCTGCTATATATTTCATCATGTAAAGTATTTGATGCATTAAACCTAGCATAAAGCAGAGTTTTCAGTTGTATGTTTTGGTTCTAATCCCAGCTGTCATCCACTGATGCTTATCTTGCTTGGTCTCTATAGTATTCTGTATTGTTGAGCATATCTCCTTACTGAAATTCTACTTTTAGTCACTAGGTTTTTTAAATTTTTTAAAATAAAAAAAAATCTCATGAGTCTTCTCTTCCATTCCTCAATTCTGACTTTTTAAGCATTGATGCAAACCTTGTTTCTGTCTAGTACCACTGGGTGATTCATCTCACTTCCTTCTTTTCAGCTGCCAAACACAGTATCCCCCATGTGCACAGAAGAGACTTTTCTTTTGAATTCTAAACATTCCCAGTTAGATATTCCACTTATTTCCAAAACTGACCCCTCATCTTTTCTTCCCGTATCTTCCTCTGCCTTCTAGATTACCGTACCACGCATCACCATTCTCCTTTCCTTATTTTTAATGCATAAGTTAGCATGTCACTCTTCTGCGTAAATCGTTTCCTTGATGCCGATCATCTCCACATTAAACAGCACCATGGACAGCGCTCTTCATTGCCTGGCCTTGTCTGACTTAGACACTCCACCTGCACCTCATATGCTAGGTCATGTAGGACTGTGAATGTATCATATTCGGATACACCACTGTGCTCTAATAATAACACTAATTACACCTGACCCAATGTTTATGAAAGCCTAATTATGTTTCAGGTGCTGGGCCATAACACTACACCCATTTGGTGTGACCCATATGCCGACCCTATATCCTATGTCTTTTTAGTGCTCCTTCTTTTGGAAGAGGACACTGAGGCTTAGAGGCTGAATAATTTACCCAAGCTTGCAGGCAGTAAGCGGCAGAGCCAGAATTCCCACTGTTAAGCATGATGCTATGTTACTTTTCTCATGCTTCACACAAGCTGTTCTTCTAGCCTGAAATTTCCTTACCCCTCCTGCTTGTTTTGACTGGTTGGTTGCATTGATCCTTTAAGGTAACTCCGGTGTCACCTCCCTCAAGGAGCCTGGGTCTTCTCTGTGGTCCCATTTCTTATGGTCCCAGGAGTCTTGAGAATTAGACCATCTTTTTCCTTCCTAGAATCCAAGACCCTGGCAGGCAAGGCCCACATCATATTTATACCCAGTGCCTTCCATGGTACCCAGGGTACAATAGAAACCGCATATATAATTTTATACTAAATAAAACTGAATGAAGCTGAAGTGAAGCTGTAGATCTGTATGGAAAGTATTTGAGGCATTACATTTTCTTGTTTATTTTCTGGCATCATATAAAATATTGAATCAATATTTCTCTCTTCCTCTTTGTGATAAAATAAGAAGATGAAATTGCATTAGTGGCTTTCCCAGATGTTGCTCTCCAGTAACATCAGTCCAATCTGGGTACTCGTTGGAAACAGAAAGCCTCAGATTCCTGATCAACAGAACCCAAAACTCTTAGGCTGGGACCAAGGAACCTGTGCCTAACAAGACTTTCAGGGAATGGCCCACTGTATGGTTGCCTTTGCGAGCCTCCTAACCACGTTCTAAGTGTTCATGGCCAAATCCTACTCAGTGCCTATTTTTGTACAGAAAAGTTTTGTCAATGTCCCCACTAAATGATAGATCACCAAGGATGCTTCCTGTTCTAATTCCTTTATGAGCTCAAGATATCATCTTTGACTGAGGGTGGGTGGCCAGTCTGGAAGTGTGGGTTCTGCGCCAAAGGTTTCAACCTTGTTGTAATGTAAAACGCCTTCTCCAAACCTCAGTTTCCTGAAGTTCAAGGCATCTGTGTACATCTTAATCCTTCCTTCTCTTCCTTACTTAGAACAAATCACTACTGAAAATCTTGTATTTAACATTTCCATACAAGTTTTTTTTTTATGCAGCTTTATTTAGGTGAGGTACACAGTCACAAACCCATCCCCTTAAACTACACCATACACATATCTATCACTCCCCAAAGTTTTTCTCCATCCTGTTTGCTGTTGCTGCTGCTTCTGATCATGGTGATGAGATGTATGTGTGTGATAACAGAACTCGGCATAAAACTTACCCTCTTAACAAACATTGAAATATACAGCACACTACTGTGCTGTCCACAACAGGTACTGCGTTATAAAGCAGATCTCTAAGAATAGGTCATCCATCCAGGACAAGTGAAACTTTTACCTACTACCTCCGCATTTCTCTCTCCGCACACCCCTCCTACATTTCTACCCTGTGCTTCTATCAGTTTGGCCATTTTCACACAGACATGTTATATCACACAGTATTTTCTTTCTGTGGCTAATTCCACATAACATAGAGTCTGTCCAGTTCATCCATGCCATGACAAATGGTAGGATTGCCTCCTATTTTAAAGCTGGATAATTTTGCATCTATTATATATGTATGAGTTAAAAGAGTTACCCTCACTCTCATGTTCACTGGAACATTGTTTATAATATCTATGCATGCTATTACCTTATGATCTTGCAGCATTTGTAAATATATATGAAATAAGCAATTGATAATACCATCCCTTGCTGTTAATCTTTACCAGAATTGTATCCTATAATACATATCCTGCAGTAGCTTTTTATTTCCTTTTTTCCACCAAGTATATTTGTGAGGCTTATTTATTTTTGATAAATACATTGGGTTTTAGTTCATTTAACAACTGAATAGTAATCCATTAAATGGATTTTCCACAATTTATTTTCCCATTCTTCTGCTCACGAGAACTTACTTCTAATTTTTCATTCTGATAAACAGTATGTAACCAACATTCTTTTTATTTATTCTGGGGTTTACTTGAGGAACTTTATTTCTGCATTACAGGGTATATGTATCTTCAGTTTTATTAAATACATCTAAAGTGTTCTCCAAATCGTGCACGTACACAGGGTTTAATCCATATCATTATCAGCAGTTGGTATCATCAGACTTTTGGCTTTTTCAGAATGCCAGGGCTGAAAGGAAATTTTGTGAGTTTTCCTTGGGAGAGGAACCACCTACAGTTTTTCATTACTTATGGGATATGTTGCTCTTCCCTTTGTGACCCAGCTCTAAAATTTCTGTGAGGTCCCTGGTGACCCTTCTTCCTCCAGATGCTTTGGCTGATTTCTCTTTGCATTCCAGCCACTTTGATCCTAGCTGAGATAAAGTTCACATCAATTATTCTTGTGTAACTATTAATACTGTCCCTTCTTTTGCAAAAATGACCCAGTTTGGGTAATGACTCAACACTGACCCTCATGCTGACTCTGTTATGGCTCTTATTCGACTTTCCTGGCATCCCATCTTTGCCCATTTTCCCCCTTGCAAATCTGAGATCTCTGAGACTACTGACCACTTTATTCAAAGTGATTGACTTCTTCTTTTTTAAAGAAGTAAAGGTTTATTTAGCCCACAGTACATGGGGATTTCAGTCCATAATTGGCTGGCTCCAAGGCAGGGTGGCACATGGCAACAGTTCGTGGTGGGAAAGACAGCAAAAGCAACAAGAGAAGCCTTGACTTCCATAATCACTCAGTAAATCGTTGTCGCAGCCCACTGCTCTGTCATCCAAAAGGGTCCAGTAACTTGTGCTTTGCTCTCTCCGCACTGATCTGAGTTGACTCTAAATCACTTTTCCCATCCTGGAGAGAAATATAAGGAGCCTTTCTGTGCAGAACCCAAGCCCATTCCTGAAAAGCATCCTGCCAAGAGGAAGGTGCTATGACATCAGTAACTGATGTAAAAAGGGACTGAGCTCTGTTCTTACTTCAAGTTTTTGTTTAACAGTTGAGTTTCATGAGATAATTACAGTAAGTCCTTGTGTTTCTAGCATTAAAATGTGACACAAAGCCTTATGCATGAAAACTGTTCAGGGAACTCTCAAGTAGACCCAGGCATAAAAACAGTTGCTCTTCGAAGAAGGTGTCTTGTAAAATGAAAATAATAATAATACAGTGATATTAATAGTCTTTGGTTGCCATGGAAATATTAGTTCACCTGCTCCTGTTAGGTACTGTAGTTCGTCTCACTATGTTATGTTTAATAGAAAATCACATAGCCAGAGACATTTTTTAATCATGTCTGGGTTTTAAAACATTCCCTGGGCTACGGTGGTAGTGGGTAAGCACAGAATTATGCCTTTTAGTTTGTGCATGGATATGACCTCACTGTTGGTTTTAAAAAGCAGAACAGTCAGGGCTTTCTGCATAATCCTGTTTTTGTGTGCATGAGATTAGAAATGTTTGCTGTACATGTGGCAGTTTCTGTATTTTCAGGCTGCTTCCAATTTCAGATTCCTGTGCCTCTGTTAAAACTGTGTCACATTGAAAATGTGGTTATAGCAACTATAACTCAAAGACAACAAGAGAACCAGGAACTCTTCTTGAATTTACCAAATTGTGCCAACTTGAGGAGTCTAGAGGTTTGGCTGAGTGATTCAGCAGGAAGCCAAGGTGCATGGTTTGTACACATCCTCAGGTTGTGGAAGAGGAGGGCATGGACATTGTGTGAGAGCTACACGCCCCCTGGGTGGGGGTAGGCTGTTCACAAGGTAAGAGAGAAAAATAGGCTGCTTGCAGTCATTTCTCCCTTTTTGTTGGTTGTTTTTGCCGTGCTCTGCTGCCATGAACAGTTTGCCCTCTGCCATGTGCCACTCTGCCTCTGAACCAGCCAACTGTGGACTGAGACCTCCACGAACTGTAAGCTAAAAAACCTTTTTTTTCCTTCATTTTGGGTGTTGGGTATTTTGTCTCAGCAACGAGAACAAAGTAACCAATACACCACCTTTATCACTTTGTCCCATCATTTATTCTCTGAATTGAGTAGGTTAGTACAAAATGGAAGCTTGGGAGAATGGGGGTAGTGGGCAAGAGGCAGATACCAGCATTTATTGAACACAATTTATGACCAAGGAACTGTGTGAACCAAAATATTTAATGATTCCTCTTGACTTGTGCATTGATGTGTACCCAAGAGCTACATATCTACAATAAAGGTGGAAATAAAAGTTAGTTCGCACCTCCTTTGCTTCAAGTCTCATCGGATTACAACAAGTTTCTGTTGTCCTGCACACCCTTTTCCCACCTCCTCCCCTCTGCAGGGGCTGCTCCTCAGTACACTGTCTTTGTCACTTTGATCCATTAATGTTATCCAACTGTTTTGCAACACATCGTTAAGACAGAAAGGTCAACAGGCCCTCCTGCATGGTCTTTAAAAGGCTGGTAATGTCAAGATAAATGCATCCTCTTAAATCTGTTTTTAAAGGCCAGAATCATTCATGCATTTTTGGGAGAGGATAGTGACATCAAAATTATTACCAGGAACTGGTCCCTGCTATCATGGGGCAACCAGGATTTACAGCTCAGCTGGACAGAAGCCCCTGCTATCGAGAGCCTGTGTTTCAACCCAGGTGGACTCTGTGTTAGGGTGGGAAGCACAAGTCATTCCTCTGCCCCCTGCAACAAAACAGCATGCACTCTGAACAAACAAACAAATGCCCTCACTTGACATCAAAACTCCTAACTTATAAAGAGGCCTTTTTTGCTGAGTATACATATACAGCATGTGAGATACATACACATGTATTTGTAGTTGTAGAATATACCCACGCTGTAGATCAGAAACACGGCTTGTAAAAACCCACTGGGATCTGAACTGGCTAAAGAGCCGCAAGTTTCAAGACTCTTTTTGATCGGAGTGCAGTGGCTCATACTTCTTAATTTCTGTACTTCCCCTCAGAGATTCAGGTTTAAGGGGACCATGAGGTTCCACTGTTACCCACGTCCCTTGATGTGCACTTTGCATCTTGCTGATCTCCTGGGATGATGTTGGGGAAGGCAGACACTGGAATTTTACAGATAGGAAAATCCCTGAGGGCTTGGAAGTTGAGTAATCTACAGAGGCTATTCAATTTGGGCCGTTTTATTCCAAACATTAATGTCTATTGCTGGTCTCTGCTCCATCCTCAGCAGGATTACCATCAGAGTTAGGCAACATTTTAAAATTTGAAATTAATTTAATCGTTGTTGTAATACAGTTGGATGCGGTCACCAAAAGATGTGCCAAGATCACCTCTTGAGATCCTAAACTCAAGGTGACATTTCTACCTCCTATCATGATCATTGCTAAATTAGGTAAGAGAGGGAAGCTCCAGGAAGCCCAGTTGGGTTCCCTGCTTCTTTTGGTGATATACAGGAGCCAGGAGAGAAGGGAACCCCTGAGAGAAAACCCGACAAGGACAATCTAAAAAGACTCAACTTATGTATTTACTTTACCATCTAAAACTACAGGTGTTTAATTTTTACTAGTGAAAATTTTAGCCAGACCTGGTGGCACATGCCTATGGTCCCAGCTACTCAGGAGGCTGAAATAGGAGAATCACAAGTTACAGGTCCACTTGGATAACTGAGCAAGACCCTGTCTCAAAGTAAAATCTTCAAAAAGGGTTGGAGAAGTAGCTTAGAGGTAGTGTGCTTGCCTAGCACAGAGGTCCTGGGTTTAATACCCAGTACTACCAAAGAAAAATAGAACACCTAGGCCTTATCACATCTGAGCTACAATACCAACCTTAAGAGGATTATCCTATAATTCCAAACAGAATGACTGAACAGTATTTTTGGGGAGTAGTAGTTGAAAAACAAGATTTAGGATAATGTAATCCCAGAAAAATTTGTACCTCAGACAACAAACTGGGAAGAGTTTTAGTGACAAATTATGTAGGGGAAGGCAAAAAGTGAAGCATAAAATTAAAGCTGGCCTCTTTGTGGCCCTAAAAACCCTTGTCATCAAAGCAGAAATTTTGTGAGTCCAAAGGGCTTGCAGGGGCATGGATCTGTGTTAGAGAACAAGACTTTCTACCTCAAGTGTATATCTCTGCTTCTCTTGAGTACTACCAACCCTCTACAATGTTATGGTTCATGACCATTTGTGGTTCCCTTCATATTTGATTCACACCCAAGGATTGTTTTAGTTGCTTTTCCAGGGCAACAGCCTCCAATATTTGCAAAGGATGTAAGGAGTGAGTAACTCTCATCCTAGGCAAGCCTCAGAGCCGAAATCACAAAAGCTATAAAATCATAAAATCATTGATTGGTTTATTTTGCTATTATTTGGTTATGCATATAATGGATTTCTTTGCAAGTGAGACCACAGTCATAGAGTTTCATTACTGGGAAATAATGCTTCCATATTTATGTATCTTTCCTCTGAAAACTGGGCTTATAAAATTTTTGGCCAAATGTAACACTATAGCCCTTGCATTTTGCTCTTGACACCATAGTATACTCTGTGTTTTTGACACCATTATTAAGAGAAGCGTTAGGTTCTCACCTCTGCTCTCTGGTTTATATTGCCACCCCTGGGAGGCAAAGGCTAAGATTTTCTTACTTGCATCTAGAGAGAGAAAACCTTGAGAGGTCAGCCAATGTAAAGCTACACCCAGAGGAACAACTCCAGGGAGACCTGAGGTGTGCCTAAGTCTGTACAGCCACCGGTGCGTGCTGGAAGTGTGACTCCAGAACTTGTTGGCACAGGACTCAAGGAGTTTCCATGAAGTATCTGCCCTTGTCTCCTGCCTATCCCACTCTGCTGCTTCTTAAGGGCACTGTATGGGCAAACTGTGGGACTTTCCTGTCTCACAGCTCTCATCTGAAAAGTGAAAGGAAGAATAAATAATCGGCATTAATGCCCAGGAAGAGATCCTTCTCTAAGAAGGATGAGCACGAGTGCTGCATACGGAGAAAGGACATACAAGAGAGCGTCTGTGTCCTGCTTTTTTTATTTCTGCACCTAGAACAGGAGAGACAGAGTCACCGCTTCACAGCCCCGGGGGCTCCTCCCGCCTGCGTTACGGAGATTTCTTGAAAGTTGTCTTCTCTCCCCGACATTACTGACAGTTTCAATCTTCTCAGGGTCGCAGCCTAGAAGGTTGATCCGTGGGCCTCTTCTGCTTTGAGAAAGTGGGGATGGTTTTCAGTCCCTGTGTTTTACGGGAGGAGCCAGAGAGAAGCACAGGACCCTAGACTTGCGGAACGCCCCGCTGGTGCAGACTTCAGAGCTGTTAGAGCGCAAAGTTCTGTGATGAGAGATGAGAAAACAACAGGAAAGGGATTCTAAGAAGACACCAGTGGTATCTCCTTTCCTCTAGAAGCTGCCCTCCTGCCTCCCACCTTCGTTTCTGAAACCATGAAGTTATTGGGAGAACTAAGCAAGAATAAATAAATGAACGAGTAAATGACTAAATTAATAAATAGGACAGTGACGGGAGCCGTGGAGGAGGGAGAACTAGCGGCATAGTGAGAGGTTGGAGAGTGACATTTCTCAAATCTGGAGAGACAGAGGGGATTAGAGGAGACTTAGAGACTGGTTTAATTTTCCTCAACTGCACAGCGATGGCACCGCCCACTTGGTGAAGGAACACCCTCCGCTGCCTGTGATCCCTAATCTCCACGGCTCTGCTCCACTAGTAGAAGACCCGTGGGATTTCCAGGACTCTTTCCTCTGCCTTCACTGCTACAAGTTTCCAAATGAACCTGAGCCCAGACCAGCCAGAACCATAACCTAGGCCAGCTAAGAGAAAACCTGTCATTCTTTCCTCATTAAAGACAGTTTCCTTTGCAACATTACATATATAATATTCACTCCTGTGCCTATGCTATTTTTCCTTCTACATGAAAAAGTGTAAATAAAAGTATGCACCATTCAGATTTGTCTCCCCCCACCCTTTAAAATTTATTGCTCTGCTGCCCTTGTGTCAGTGCCACCTCTTCCCTGTTATCATCTCCCTCTTTCCCCCCAGCTTGAAAAGCAATCATTGAATCCATTTGTCTCAACACAGCTGTCTGTCACATGCTGCCAAGCCTGGGATTTTATGCCTGTTTCATTTCTCTACAATCAAAAATATTTTAACATTAATGAGGACAGGAAAGGTGTTCATGAATAGAAATAGCAGTATCCTGATTTAACCTGTTCTCATCTGGATGCCTTGCCCATTTGGTTCAAGTGGCAGCTGCAGTGTATTTGAAGAAAAGAAAGAAAGAAAGAAAGAAAGAAAGAAAGAAAGAAAGAAAGAAAGAAAGAAAGAAAGAAAGAAAGAAAGGAAGGAAGGAAGGAAGGAAGGAAGGAAAGAAAAAAGTCCACTCCTACGTGAATGAGTTTTAGGAAAATTACTTTCTATTATCAGTATTTTCCAGAAAGAGCCATAATGAGAAGTGAGTCCCCTCTGAAGTACGTGCTGTTTCTCCTTTAAGACCTGGCTTACTAATCATCCGAAAGTTCTGAGCCACATAAGCTAGCATGGAGTCTTTCTCCAAGCTTTGTGACAAGGACAGACTCAGCTTTAAGCCCTCGCTGACCTGACGCTGCTAGCTTTGTGAGACAGTGAAGCAGAGCCATAGCTGTGGTGTGTCTTGTATCACAAAAGGCCTCTTTGTGGTGCTAGGCCCCCACTATAGAACTTGGTCAGTTTAATCAGGTGGAGGAAAAAAGACTTCACCACATTAGGGTAGAGAGATACTCCAGAAGCATTAAATTAAATACCGGACTTCCCCATTTAGGTGCAGAGAGAGATGATTTTCCAGGTCTGTACATGCTGACACCTCTGCCTTCGTTCTGACAGCCATGACAAGAATTTCATTTCATGATCATCATAACCACCCAGCACAACTGTCCTCATCATCACCCTCACCTCTCTGCGTGATCATCGATCTGACTTCTTAAGCAATTACTATGAACTAGACCCTCTTCCAAGCACTTTGTATATTTACCATTTCCAATTACTGCAAGCTGGTAGATACGTGCTCAAAATTATTGTCATTTCTAAGAGACTTGGAGTTTAAACATAGGAAGTTAGTGTTTTTAGAGGGAAGCCCATGCAGCACCCTGGATGAAGAATTAGTTTGTTGGGCCCTTGAGTGCTTCCAGAGAGCTTTGTATACATTGGTGTGCTTCTGCCTTGACCTGCTATTCTGCCTCTGCTCCTCTCTGACTTGGCTCCTGACGATGGCTTTGTCACAGCAGAGCCCAGCCTGTGACTCGGCAGCGCCTCCAGCATCCATGGATGTGCGGTGAGGGTCACTTTGGCCCCATGCTTGTCTCACTTGATGTAAAAGATAAGTAGGACACCAGAAGATTCACATTTTACTTAACACATGTGACCCGATTACTTCCTCACATGCACTGTTTGGCTCACATTTCACATCTGTCACTTTGTCTAGGTAAAAATAAAAACACTGTATGTTTGTCTATGACCAGTATTATTCAGGTATTAAGAAGTACCATCTCCCAAGGGAATGTGCTCCTTCTGTCTGTGAGGGATTGACTCATAGGAGACTGCCTATTGCTGAGAACTAAATAATGTGAACAAAACACTTCTGAGATCATTGGGAAACAGTCAGAGCAACTGAGCTTGCCAAGCCCACAGCCATGAACTCAGACAGAAGGGAATTGAAGGATGAGGTAGAAGTGATATTGGAGGGGCTGGAGGTACAGCTCAGTGGGCTAAGTGCTTGCCGCTAAGCACTACGGCCCTGAGTTCGATCCCCGGTCCCGGAAAAAAAAAAAAAAAAAAAAGAAGTGATATTGGATAAGGTAATGGTCAGGGATTTTTCTAAAACTGATAAGCAGATTAATCCACAGTTCAAGAAACTTGGCAAGAAGATACGGTAGCCAAATAACAAAGTGAAACGTTGAAATGCAGACAGAGGGAGAATAAGTACAAAACTTTGAAAGAAGGACAGGAGACTTCTCTATCTCAGCTGAAGTTACGGGTGAAAAAAATAAATGGAATCACATCTGTCAAAGAACTAAAGAAAATCACAGACATCCAGAAGTTCTATACAAAGTGAAAAATCCTTTCAATACAAAGGCACTTTTAAATGAAGAGAAACCAAGCAGGTTTTGAGTAAAGAAAACACAAGTGAATTCTTCAGGCAGAAGCAAAATGACCCTAATTGGAAATAAGAAAATTCAGAAAGGAGTGAAAAATATATATTCTTAACATTGCCTCTATAAAGTAATAATAAAAATAAAATCTTATAATATTGCTTTGAGTTTAAACTATATACAGAATTAAAATACCCCCAAAACAATGGCATAAAGTGTGGGATGGACATTACTGGAACAGGGATATGTCAGAAAATGATAATGTAAATTTATATGAGATTTTAATGGATCTAGTATTGATGTTATGAGCTCAACAGTTAAAAGACAGCAATATTATATATTCAACAAATCAAGTACTTTTACAATGTAAGAAAAGATCAGAAAGGTTGAACATAAGAGAATGAATGAATGTGCCACTGAAATAACTTAATAGCAAATGATCATCCTTAATAGCAACAAGTATTCCTAGAGACAATGAGAACATTTCAATATCATAAAAGGGTTACTCTGTGAGGAAGATATAATGATTCTAAACTCTTTCTCTCCTAAAACTATACCCTCAAATTTAAAAAAACACCAGTAGGCAAAACTAAAATTAAAGACATCTGCATTATAGTGACAGATTAACAGTTCTCAACAACTGATACTGTATAACTGAGATTTAAAAGAAAAAAAACCAAGCAACATAAACATTAAAGATGTATTCTCTTCATGGTAATATTACACTGTAAATAAAAAGAGAAAAATACAATTGGAAAATTCTCAAATGTTAGAAAAGAAAACAATACTTTTCTAAATAGCCATGAGCCGAAGAAGAATTGCAAAGGAAATTATGAAATATTTCTGGCATAGCCTTGCTATAGTCTGGGACTTTAGCGTGCTGGGAATGTTCTGTGTTTTAATGTAGGACATAGATTTTGGGTGGCTGGTACACACAGGGATTCACTTTGTAAAAATTTATCCAAGTGTACATTCATAATTTGTGTACTTCTCTGTTAAGTGTGGTATACATCAATTTAAGCAGAATTTAAGTTTAGAACTGTAAGTTTGTGCTCAGATTGTTTCTTGTAAGGAAATCCTCAAATTGCTTTCAGCTGGTGAAAGTCATTTATGTAAATTGACTGAATTGACAAAACAAAACTCTCCCAGTATTCAGAATGCCTCAAACAGTAAGCTGTAACTTCCTGACATGAGAGTCAATGAAGAAAGAACTCAAAGATGTTTATAAGCTACAAAATCAAAACAAATGGCTCTAATAAATCTATGATTTATAAATTAAAACTTTATACTGAATATTCATTTTAAAAATGTACAGTTTACAACTTAGGCTACAGTACTTCTTTCATAAGGAGAATAATGGCAATGAGAAAAACTAAGCCTCATTTTTAACCATTAAAATGTCCAAATTTCAACATTTAAGAAAATCAAGTCTCAAGTTTAAGAAAAGCTAGAATGAGCAGTTGCAGAGAAGGCAGCACTTACTGGGTGTTGACTGGGATGCCAGGTGCACTGAGAGACACTGGGGAGATACAGTTAATGTGTGGATCCTTCTAAAGAATGTTACCTCTTTCTTGTAATTGTAAAGCCCTTCTTTGCTGCACTTTTTAGTGCAAATTATGCATCTCTGAGCAGAAAGAAAGCCTCTTTGAGAGGAGTGCTAGGTACACAGTGGACATGCTCTAAGCCACAAAGAATAATCAAGCATTTTTTCTTATTTGCCTCAAGGATTTTTTTTAAAGAAAATGGCATGATATAGTTAAGCAATTCCTAGTTCCACTTTCTCTTTCTCTGTCATCAGAGAAAAGCACAACAGTGTAGCTGATAAATCATCTTTCCTTCCTGTTCAATGTGCCCATTCATAACCTTAGTGTCACTCTGTAGATGTCCTCTTGCAACTTGCCTTTTTAATTCACAAGTCCTTTGAGTATTTCCATATTAATACAAGTAGGTGTAGCTTATTAGTTTTATTTAATATCTAGGACTCCACTGTATGCATGTACCACAGTTATTGCCCATGCTCTTTTAAGGAATTTTTGCTCAACTAACAGCATCATATTTTGTTAGTGGATGTGAGTAGAACCAGTAAACTAGGCACAAAATCACAAACAGCACATAATCCCACTTATGTGTAAAACTGTAAAAAGGCAGACCTATAGAATTAGAGGATAGAAAGATGGTTACCAGCAGCTGGGGGAAGGAAGAGTAGGCAAGAAAGAAGAGATGGAGGGAAAGGGGATGGTAAAGAACGAAGGTGTGGCCCACAAAGGAGCATCTAGGCGACCCCTCTGCCTGCGGGGAACTCTAGGCAGGTGAGGCGTGTGTGCGCTCTGACCTGGATCTCTGGGCAGGGAGGAGCTCGGCCCACAAAGCAGCATCTGAGGAGCCTTCTGAGCGCAACTCTGGGCAGAAAGCTTAAAGGACGTTTTCCCGAAGAGAGGGAGCCATTGGAGCAGCCTCTGCAGCAGACCTTTGCCTGGGTGAAGTGGCGAAAGAGCGTTTCCGCCCAATCCCGGCTGTGCGACTCGGACCTTACTCCAGTGACAGAGGCTGACTGGCGTGGGACTCGGACCTCACTCCGGCGACAAAGGCCCGCCAACGCTGACATCTAAGCAGCGCTGCGTCTCATGGTCCGTGCCAGCTGGGTGACTCGGACCTTTCTCCAGCGATTGAGGCTGACGTGCGAGGATACAGGACCTGCGACACCGTTCTCCTCTCAACCAGAGACAAACGCGGACTCAAGCAGACACCTGGGCGGCATGGCGTTTCCTGCCCAACCCCCAACTGTGGGACTGGGGCCTTTAACGAGAGACAAAGGCGGACTTACACAGACACCGGGGTGGTGCCGCACTTCCTGCCTATGTGCGGGCTGTGCGACTGGGACCTTTAACCAGAGACAAAGGCGGACTCACTCAGACATCTGGGCAGCAGGCGTTTCACCAGCTGCCTCCCGGCTCTGCAACTAGGACCTTTCTCCAGTGACCTGCGACACCACATGAGCAGCGCAACCCTTCTCCTCTGGTAAGCACCACACCTTAGAGTTAGGAAGGAAATCCAACAGGGAGGGCCTATCTCTACTGGTGGTTGAGACCTGCAGAGTGGAATCAGCCTCAAGCTCTGGGGTCCTCAGGGTCGGGAGGACAGCCCTGCTACCCCCTGACCAGCTACCTGAGGAACCCGAAACAGAAGCCACTGCCCAACCACCATACGCTTCAAGGCTGAGACCCACACTCTTCCTGTCCACATGCTGGACACTCGGGTACCGAAGCCCAGCACTCTCTCACTATAGTGGCTGTGGTCTGAGCCAGGCACCCCAGCATTTGCCTGGGGTGACTGTGCCCAGTGGTCCACAGTCTACTACCACCCTGGGTTTAGTTTAACATCCAGGTAAACTAGGATCCCTAGAGTCCTTAGTGAGCTGCCTGGGTAGTCAGTAGCTCAGCACCAGTCATGTGACATTCAAAATGACAAAACGAAGGGGTAAAATGCAGTCTCAGAACACAACTCCACCCAGAACAAGTACAGGACACAATGACATAGGAGAACTAGGAAACCACATACCTGAAATTTCTGAAATGATCATATCTGAAGTAAAGAAACAACTCTATCAAGCCATAGAAGAGATTAAATCTGAAATAATCTCTCAGGCAAAAAATGAAATGAAAATAATAATGGAAGAAATGCTTCGCACATACAAAGAAGAAACAGATCAGAGACTAGAAGATCAAAGACAACAAATGGAAATGTTGAGCTCAGGAATGGAAATGAGCAGTTCAGGAATTAATTAGAACACATGAAACAGTCTCAGAAAGATCTCCAGGAAATGAAAACTGCCATTGAAAGCTTGAAAAACTGCTTGAATGAATCTGAAGATAGAATTTCAGATTTGGAAGATAGCCTGACAGCTAACGACTGTGAAAGGAAGGGTCTCTTAAAGTCAACAAGAAACCAGAGGAAAACAATCCAACAGCTGCAAGATGAAGCAAAGAGAAATAATGTGAGAGTAATAAGAATCAGTGAAACAGCAGGAGGCAACACAAATGACATAAAAAGAATATTTGGAGAAATAATAGCAGAAAATTTCCCAAGAATGGTAAAAGAAATGGATGTGCAGGTAAATGAAGCATATAGAACTCCAATGAGCCACAACCCAAATAAAACCACCCCCAGGCATATAATGGTCAAGATCCCAGATATGCAGCAAAAGAACACAATATTAAAAGCTGCTAGAGAAAAGAAACAGATCACCTATAAAGGAAAGCCTATCTGAATCACAGCAGACTTCTCAACAGAAACCATGAAATCAAGAAGAGCTTGGAGCGAGATATTACAGATTCCCAGACAAAACAGCTTCCAACCCAGACAGATGTATCCTACAAAACTATCCTTCAAATTCAATGGAGAAATAAAATATTTCCACGACAAAGACCAAATGACAAACTTCATGAGTGCCAAACCAACATTACAAAAAGTGTTGAAAGATATTCTAGACAGAGAAAAAGGTGACCATAATCCCAAGAACAATAATAGAAAGGAAGCCTTAAGCAGAACAAGAAATTAAACAGCGAAAGTGGGAAAGCAACATCAAGTAAACAGCATGACAAGAATAAGCCAACGTATAACAGTTATAACCATCAATGTAAATGGCCTCAATTCACCAGTCAAAAGAAACAGACTGGCAGAGTGGATTAAGAGACAGAATCCCACAATATGCTGTATACAGGAAACACACTTTACTCAAAAGGAAATCCACAGACTGAAAGTCAAAGGTTGGGAAACAATCCTCCATGCAACAGGTTCCCAGAAAAAAGCAAGGGTAGCTGTTATGTTTGCAGAAAATGTAAACTTCAAACTGATAACAATCAAAAGAGACAAAGGCCACTATATACTAGTTATGGGAAAAGTGCAAGAGGAAGAGAGAACAATCCTAAACATGTATGCACCAAATACTGGAACACCTAACTGTAAGGCAAATCTTAACGGATGTAAAAAACCAAATAAATAACACTATTGTAGTAGGGAACCTAAATACCCCTTTCACACAAAGAGACAGGTCAACTGGATTAAAACTCAGCAAAGATATAACAGACCTGAACCAAATGTGTGAACAAATGGACTTAGTAGGTGTTTACAGAGTGTTCCACCCCACAACACCAGAATACACATTTTTCTCAGCTCCACATGGGACTTTCTCTAGAATAGACCACATTCTAGCCCATAAAGCATACCTACCTAAATGCAAAAGGATTGAAATTGTCCCATGCATATTATCTGACCACAGTGCAATGAAATTGGAAATTAATGACAAAGGGAATTCCAAAGCCTTTATATAAATACTTGGAAATTAGACAACAACCTCCTGAATAACCAATGGGTCACAGAGGAAATTAGAGAAGAGATTGGAAAATACCCACAAACATATGAAAATACAAATACAATTTATAGTAATCTGTGGGACGCAATGAAAGCAGTCCTCAGAGGGAAATTTATAGCAATGAACTCACACAAAGCAAACAGAAAGAGAACAAATAAATAGCCTAATGTTGCACCTCAAACTTTTAGAAAAAGAAGAACAAGTCAAGCCCAAAGCCCAAAGAAGGGAGGAGATTATAAAGCTTAGGGCAGAAATAAATGCAATTGAGGTGAAGAAAACTCTACAAAAAATAAATGAATCAAAGAGTTGGTTTTCCGAAAGAGTAAATAAAATTGATAAACCTCTAGCCAATCTTATCAAAAAAAGAAAGGAAGGAACTCAAATTCATGCAATAAGGAATGAAAAGGATGAAATCACTACAAATCCTACAGAAATTGAAAAGATCAGTAATACATACTTTGAGAATCTTTACTCCAGTAGGGTAGAAAACCCAGAAGAAATCGACAGATTCCTAGAAATGTACGAATTACCAAAGTTGAACCAGGAAGATATAAAAACCCTGAACAACCCAATATCAATTAATGAGATTCAAAATGTCATTAAAAACTTACTGACAAAGAAAAGCCCAGGCCCTGATGGATTCACAACAGAATTTTATGAAACATTCAGCGAAGATTTAATGCCAACACTCCTCAAACTCTTCAATGAAATTGGAAAGGAAACAATTCTCCCTAACTCATTTCTGGAGGCAAGTATCATACTAATACCAAAACCAGAGAAGGACCCAACCAAGAAAGAGAACTATAGGCCAATCTCCCTAATGAACATAGATGCAAAGATACTCAATAAAATACTAGCAAATAGAATGCAGCGAATCATAACAAAAATTATACACCATGACTAAGTTGGATTTATTCCAGGAATGCAGGGATGGTTCAATATTCGCCAATCAATTAATGTAATACACCATATCAATAGAGCCAAAGACAAAAACCACATGATTAGCTCAATAGATGCAGAAAAAGCTTTTGATAAAGTCCAACATGCATTCACGTTAAAAACCCTAGAAAAAATAGGAATAGATGGCCTCTACCTCAATTTAATCAAAGCCATCTATGACAAGCCAACAGCCACCATCATACTAAATGGACAAAAACTGAAAGTTTCACTTTAAAGACAGGAACAAGACGAGGATGATGACTGTCACCACTACTATTCAACATAGTTCTAGAAGCATTATCCAGAGCAATTAGACAAGAGAGAGAAATAAAAGGAATACGGATAGGAAAGGAAGAAGTAAAACTATCGCTATTTGCAGATGACATGATACTTTACATGGAAGACCCCAAAAGCTCGACAAGAAGACTCCGTCAATTAATTGACAAATTTAGCAGAGTACCTGGATACAAAGTCAACACCCAAAAATCAATAGCATTCCTATACACAAAGAACAAACAGACTGAGAGAGAAATTAAGGAAACTATACCTTTTACAATAGCATCCAAGAAAATGAAATATTTAGGAATCAATCTGACAAAAGAGGTAAAAGAGCTTTCAATGAAAACTACAGTACTCTGAAAAAAGAGATCGAAGAGGATTTCAATAAATGGAAAAACATTCCCTGCTCATGGTTATGAAGAACCAACATTGTGAAAATGGCCATATTACCAAAATTGCTGTACAGATTCAAGGCAATTCCCATTAAACTACCATCAACATACCTCACAGATCTAGAGAAAACATGACTTAAGTTCATCAGGAACCAGAAGAGACCCAGAATAGCAAAAGCAACTCTGGGCCACAAGGTCAAGTCAGGTGGAATCACAATCCTTGACCTGAAATTATACTACAAAGCTACTGTAATAAAATCAACCTGGTGCTGGTTCAAAAACGGACCTGAGGATCAATGGAACAGACTGGAAGATACAGCCACAACCACAAATACACTCAGCCACCTAATATTTGACAAAGGGGCCAAACAAGCCCACTGAAAGAAAGATAGCCTCTTCAATAAATGGTGCTGGAAAAATTGTCTTGCCACTTGCCGAAGACGGAACATAGACCCAAGTCTATCACCATGCACCAAACTCAAGTCAAAATGGATCACAGATCTCAATATTAAAACAGAAACACTGAATCCATTGGAAGAGAAGGTAGGTAAAAATCTTGAAGACATAGGAGTAGGCAGAGAGTTCATGAACAAAAATGAAACTGCAAGGAAAACACTTCAAAGAATCAATAACTGGGACCTCATCTTACTGAAAAGTTTTTGCACATCTAAAGAAATCACCAGAAGAGTAAAAAGAAAACCTACAGATCAGGAAAAAATCCTAACTGGCTGTCCCTCGGACAAAGGCCTTCTATCTAGAACATACAAAGAATTAAAAAACATGAACCTGTCCAAATTCAAAGACCCAATCCAGAAATGGGCATCTGAGATGAATACACACTTCTCAGATAAAGAAATACAAATGGCAAATAAATATATGAGAAAATGTTCTACATCTTTAGTCATTCAAGAAATGCAAATAAAAACAACATT